>JAGVSQ010002464.1:0-24601 GCA_022683975.1 Rhyacophila evoluta | reverse complement strand
ATATTAATTTTTGTGTTAGTGTGAGCACTTCAATGTGTGCGCAAATGTCATGTGAATACTTGTCATATGTGCAGTTGTCGTCTGATTACCGTTAAAAAGAGTCTCTTATATGAAAAAAGTTAATTAGATACACTTGTATATTAGCAAAATATATGTCTTATTCGGATTTTCTCTCTCTATATATATATATACTTATTCGTTTATTTCTTGAACATTTGCAAACGCCCAAAGTAATTTTCATATTTTTATGATCTCAGATTGTGTTCATTTCAGGTGGAACTTTTCATACGTTTACCGCTATACTAAAATCTTTTAAAAAAAGAAAGAAATATTCTAGAGCAAATGTGTTACTATGAATGAGATATTGGATACATATTTTTTTTTAGAATTTTTAATGGGTCAAATTTTCCCATAATTTGATGTCATCGTCGTTTTTTTATTTACAAATATCAATATAAATATAAATCTTAAGGTTAAAATATATTTAAAATATTTCTAAATTAATCTTATAAAATTATTGTTATTTTAAATGTATTTTTTAAATATCCAAAAACAGTACCAGAGTAGTGCATTGTGCGAAACTGTACCGGTAGCTAACAGCTGCCGGGTTGTTATGTGACGCGGAACCTTGATATATGGGGTTCAAATCCCGGTTATTGCCTCGAGACAATAGTGCGCTCATTACATCTCGCGAGGGGTGGTTCGCGACCCACATACAAAACGTCCCCGTTTAGCGTTTGCATGTACCCATTCAATACAATACGACAGCATTGATTTATTTTGTCCCTGTACATGTTAAATGTATTAACTTTTCAGTTCGCTCGGGTGCACGTGACATTTTTGAATGATGCGATGTCACTTTTGAAGCATTCTGTAACCCCTATGAATTTCAGGTGATTATTATTTTAATAATATGTAAATTTAAATGGCATGTTGTAGAAGAACATTTACATTGTAGATACAAAATAAGTCAAAAATTTAAAAGTGTATCGTTAAAAAAAATTCAATAAAAGTAAATTAATTTAAGAATAAACATTTATATTTAAATTATAATAAGAATTAGTTCAGTCAATCCAAAAGTATTCATTTTTATCGTATAGTATTGGATGCTAATAATTAAAAACTGTATTATAAACTTCTTTAAATTTCTATAGAAGTATTTTATTTATATTGTACTATATGGCATCTAGCATCAAGCCTAAACGACATTCGATTGCTTAAGTAAAAAAAAAAGCGTTAAAAAGTATATAGATGATAATCTCATTGAAAAACTCTAATATATAACATTAATATTTAGTATTAAGTCGAATACAGAAATATAGATAATTGAATTATCTGAATAGTTAAGTTCTGCAAAAGTCAGTGGCAGTGGAATGAAATGGACGTAGATGGGAAAGGTGGATCAAATAGTGGATTCTTGTAAAGTAACGATAGTTTAAGTTATAAAATATATTTTCAGGGAATTTTACAATCATTTATTTATTCAAATAAAAATACAAATGACAACTTTGGTACGTACAAAAATACAGCTTTTAGTTATAAAGATATTGTTATTAGTATTTAGTAAAACATTATAAAAATATGGTCATCTACTTGCTGAATAAACGGCATAGGCACCTTTTTTTTTAGGAAATACATTGTACAAAATATTATATTTAATATAATATATATCTATATTATATGTCTATTTTATGTATGTAAAGCGTGTTGACTAGAATATTTACACATTCAATATATTTCGTATAAATTTTTACATAAAACTAGATCACAATATTTATGAAATGGCAAAGTTTATTTCAAATAGCAAAATTATTCACACTTTTGTACTGGTTATATTTGTAATCATTTTGTCCATAATCACTCCATGTATTATTATTAAAGTTGGCATTGATGTACTGATCGCTGTACGAAGAAACGTATCTATTATCAAACGTTGGGTGTTGGGTATTTATAATTTCTCCAAATTCAGTAGAATATGTACTATTCGGTGATTCAAATATCGTTGGTTGAGAAGGATCACTATATGTGACAGAAGGATTTTTATAAACGGGCTTATTAATATTTCTAGCAGCTTCAAAAGCACCTTTAAATAATTCATATTTCTTCCTACAAAAACCAGGATCTTTTTCAGTTAAGTTTGACACGTTTGAAAAACTCTCATCAAACGAAATATTCATTTTATTAGATTCATAGTAATTGTAATTTTTATTTAATATTTCACTTGGCTTATTAATTTTTAAATCTTTATACGGCGTTAATTTGTTATTATTATAGTGAATCAATGGTTTTTTATTATCTTCGTTGTATCTCTGATATTCGATTTCTTCAAATAAGCACCGTGGTGATGAAATATATCCGCTTCCTGTTGTAGAAGTTATGCAATTTCCTCCGCTGTTGTTAATTGACACTGTAACATTTCCGACATTAATCAAAACACCTTCCGAAGTTTGACAATAGTTTGCGCCATTAGAAAACTGATTTTTTTGATAGGCAGAAAAAGATAAATCGCCATTGGAATATCGCACGTCATTTGAAAACATATCGGCATTATACTTTTGTACGGGCATTAAAAAAGTTTCACTAAACTTATCCTTGGTAATTTTTTCTCCGGCCAATGTGTAGTTTTGTAATTTTTCATAATTCAGTGTATAACCGTCATTTGGTATTACGGAGGAATCAATATTTTCAAGTGAATCAAGCGTCTGGCTTAATGCAAAAATATAATTGTGGGCAAACCGTAATGTTTCGATTTTGGTTAATTTTGTATCTTCGGGAAATGTGGGTAATACGCATCGTAGTTTATCGAGGGCTTCATTTAACATGTGCATCCTGTTTCTTTCTCTATCATTTGCCTTCATCCTTCGATTCCTTTTAATTTTCAATACCTGAGTAGGACTTCTTGATCTCGTAACTCTATTTTTACCATGTGCATATTTTCGCTTCGGCTTATTTGGATCTCGTTCTTTAGTTTTTGAAGGATTTTTAACAGGCGTTGAAGTCTTAGCTTTAGTTTTAATTTCGTTTATAAAACTTTCAGGTGCAAAAATATCCTGAGATATTCTTTCAGCACCGTATTCCGATTGAAATTGAACGAGTTCATCTTGGAATATTTTACGTTTGCATCGTTGCTTGCTTTTGATCGGCGTAAGAGATATTCCTTGGTCAGAGCAATCGATGTGCTTTTTTATCGGAGTTAAATAGCAAGAGCTTTGGTATGAGACATCGTGGAAGCTTTTTTCGATTCCTGAGTCCGTCGAACAGATGCTGTCGTTAAGGTCCATTGAATAATCTTCGATGCTGCTGTACGATGACATGACGTGCAGTCACGATGTTCTGGAAAAAAGAAAATTTTATATCAGTAATTAATACTAATCATACACATGCTAAAGAAAAATTGAACGTTATTGACTTAGCTGCCATCAAATAACAATACCTTCGACAAGTATCATAATCTTTTAAATACCATTCGGCTAGGTTCAGACATCAAAAGATAAAAATTTATAATTTTTATATTTGTGTATAGTAGACAGAAGATGAAATTTGTAAATAGATGGCATATCAATGAATACATTACACATATGAGTAATAATATATGATATCAATAATAAACGTATTTTTTTAGAAGCTATAAGAAATTATTGAATTATTGATAGAAATAATTTTTTTGTGTTAAATTTTTGACGTGTTTGTTTCTTGTATATTATATTAATAAGTAAGCATTTTCAATAATAAAACCTAAAATTATTTGCAAAATGATTTTTTTTTGAAAACCCTAGTTTTGCAGTAATATCACAGAATGGATTGATTAATTAAAATATGTTTGCTTTTCACCTAAGTCAAAATTATTACATAACATGGAGGAAGATAAAAGTAAATATTTAACTGGACATTTATTAGGTGCTATATTAAATTACACATATGCTACAATACGCAATCATCTATTCGTGGCATATGTTAAAAAATACCTACCATCATTAGCCGCTCTCATATTGTAATGTAATGAAACTACGCCGAGGACTAAAACAATAGTCTGATTGAAATAGTAGTATCAAATAAAATATTTTTAGGGTGAAATTAACTTTTGGACAGGGAGGGTGTTCGTATACACCTGTGAGCAGTTGACCATGACGCCTCGTGTCAGATATTATAGAGGTAGTGATTTTTGGCACGCGACATAATATTTTCATAACCATAGTCTTCTCTGAGATAGGTGAGCGATGAATAAATTAATATTTCAAATTTTAATACGTTTGATACCGACGGTAGAAAATAAAAAGAGCCTAACTGTCTGTTGTATTTATATTGGTTTCTTTTCGATAACCACAATGTAAACAGCTCAACACACGTTATAGTAAAAAAAAAAACAAGCTGCCAACGACAATTGAGTTTGTAAATTTAGCTTTTAAATTTGAAAAAAGTGTGGTTTGTAAAATTTGCGGCTGAAAGAACTTCCACCTCACCAATTTTATTCGTTTTTTTAAGTAAAATATTAAATGTACATACAATTTGGTAAAAAAAAATTGTATTAGTTTTTTTTTCATGCAGTAGAATTTTGTGCTTATTTAATATTTCGAGTTTGGTTCAAAATCATTAAGTAAACGCTTTTTGTGTTTCCAGAAAAAAATATGTGAGGGTAACGTCACTTTTTCACAGACGATATATTAATGTGAGTGACCATTTATTAAATTTTACTATAAATAACAGTTTGCAATGAATTATTTATTTTATATTTCCACTTAACAAAGGTAAGCCGTATTGTGGTCTTTATGTTATTAAACTCAATGCAATAAGGATGTAACATCTAATAACCCTCACTACAAAGGCATTTATCTCGCTCCAATATAAGAAGTTTATATTTCAAATTTTGCCTCCCTTTTTACATCCGTAATTATAATTATTTATTTTGTTTGTGGCAGAATTGTTTGAATACATTTTATTTGTTTTTTACTGCCTCTATCTATTATTTTTTAATAATAACGTAATCTATCTATTAGGTTTCAAACTATCATGATTATTGAATAATGTAATATTTATTTGGATAATATTACATTTAAAATTGTATCTTTATAATGCTGAGATGAATTGAGAGAATTTTATGAAAGCTATAATATGTACCAGTAATATTTGTGTCTTAGATTTGAATGCTCGAAAAATTCTTAGTAATGAATTTATTAGAATAAAAACTGTATTTAATTACTAAAATTAGAAAAAAATACTGTTTCACGTTCAGTTCATAAAGAAATCGCTCCACTTGATTGAATTAAATATATATATATATAAATATATCAATTCTATGTCTACTGTTGTGTATATTGAACATACTCTTAGTATAAGAACTAAAAAATTATTGTTACTTTATATCAAAGACGTAAACTATTTCCGGAAGAACGAGTAAAGCGACGCTAACGACAACAGCGGCGTCGCGTCGGTCACTTCCGGTGACAGGTGTTTGAGTTGTTACGAAAGCACTTGTGTAAACTCGGTCTAATAATAAACAAATCAAGTCACTCGACATGCTCCACTAAATTAACTCCTTTCAATATTAAACTACTACACTCAACTGGTGAGGGCTGACTTTATTTTCACTTCATTTTGCCAACTGCTGCATTTTTAATAAAAATAAGCAATTAAAATAGTTACTTCTAATGCATTATATATTATATATTTTTGTATACGTCCTTTTTTATATATTGCCCAAAGTAATGAACGTAAAGTATTATTTAATGAACCTCTACGACTTTGGTAATAGCGAATTAGGGAGTGTGTGGACAAATCAACATAAGTTTAATTTAAGCAAAAATGTGTGCTGCTTACACACAATATCTATCGGACAAATGAGAGAAAAATAGTGGTTGATATTATTAAATGTATTTTACGGAATAAAATATAATCAATTTAATTGTAATTTTGATTTTATCTAAACAATGTCATATTTAATATCATAGTAATATACATTTTATAATATTTTTAAACATGATCATACTTATAGTACATGTTTAAAAAAATACTTGATAAATAATTGATTATATGAAACGTTTAAAAATTGTTATATTATTATATATGACAAGTTACGAAAAAGAGTTTCCAATGTTAGAAATCAACATTTGATGGATACCATGTGTTATATTTTAATTATATTCTTTTTAAATTAATTAGTGGGTATATTTAAATAACTAGTGGTAATAATTTATGAAGGAGAAAAAATAAATACTTACGAGAAAATATCAAATTGTCACGATTCGGAGTATACACATATTACAATATCTGTACAAATTATTCACAACATTCACTTAGTAAAAACAATAAAAAAAAGTTGTTTAAATAAAAAGTCAACAATGTTGTATTTCCTAAAAAGTAAAGTAATCACGGGACTTGAAAAAGGAAATAAACATTCACCCCTAGTGCTGTTCACCGACTGACCCGATCCGGTCTGTTCCACCCTATTTATCGCGACACAATTATTTCAGACTGTGCTAAATCAGGGTTAATACATGCTCCAATCAGATTTCACATAGAGATTATCAAATTATCATTTCACATTTCATATAACTAAATGGCAGGTATGGTATATCAATAGAATTTATTATTATCATTGTTGGTTTGTTTTTACTAACATAGCAAATATGTATTATGTTTGATTATAAATGAAGCATAAACCTGTGATTTAAATGATTTAGAAATAAAAAAATCTTGTGCTAATAATGATTTTAAAAAATATTTCGAATAACACATACTCAGTTGTTTCAACAACACGGCTGTGAAAATGAGTTGTGAACGATATCCAGAAAGATTTTTTAAACTTTTAAACTGGTTTTTCTAATCCGTTATGGATAACCACATTTATATTTTAAAAAAATGTATTAATTTTGAGTCTATCCGGTAGCCGAGAGGTAAGCATGCCTTGGCGCTTTGAAGCTGGAAATTGCGGGTTCGATTCCCGCATCTGCCGGATTAAAAAAAATGCAGGGCGTATTTCTATTGAGATGAGGCATTGTTTGAAACCAATTCTTATAAAAAATAATTTGTCGAGACATTTATTCACACTGCAGAAATCCATATACTCCACTTTTGGAGTGGCTAACTTTACACTGTATAGATTGAAGCGCTTTTCTGTCGGAGCTTACACGATATATTTTTTTTTATATATCTGCTTAATTAAGCGTTCATTCATTTGATTTGTGACTATTTTTCGCGTGGTAACTTTAAGTGGTCACTGCATAATTAAAATTTACATATGAAATTTTATGAATATTAAAAAAACATGGTGCCATGTAACAATGTATGCAATCATTATTTAATATCATTTTTCTCAGTAGATATTTTAAAAATTATTGTACATTGAAATATGCAGAATTGGACACCCAATAAGCTGAGCATAAATGAATGGCAACTCTCACGAAAAAATCTATCGACGTTAGTATATTTATTGTAGAAATTCATGTACTTCAAACAGTCCATATGGTCTAATTTGGGAGCAGACATAGTAAAAAAAATTGACGAAATAATAAATGAAAACTTTTACTAGAATAAAATTTCATTTATTTATAAATATATATTTATCGTTTTTATCTATCAATATTTTTTTATTTAACAGAATATACCGATAAATCATCAAATTTATAAGGTCACGGAAAATATGCCTGGACAAACAATTTATAAAAAATATGTTTATAACACATATACATATGCTTCATAGAGTCAATCCTTTGAAATAGCTGGCGAATATTGCCGCTCAATAAATCGAATTTTTCACCAATTTCAACATTGCCGATTGGATCGAATCAGTTAATAGTGCGATGACATTTTATCGAAAATTTGCACGTGAATTGTAACCCTTTCAGTGAAATAATATTTTTATGATCCGGAACTTTTATATTTTATTAAATAAATGTTGTCTTTTGTACTTTTATTTCTTTTATTTAGTGTTTTTTATTGATCAGATCATATATTTTAGTAACATATTGAGTAACCGTTACAGTAAACGATTGACAATGATAGATATAATTATTTGATTCTACGTAACATTGAAAATACAAACTACCAGAAAAACTGGATAGTATTTAACTCAATTTTTTATAATTTAATTTATACAGTAGACTGATGATTTTCAATGGAAATTGATGTTTAATATATAAATATTCTTATATTTTAAGCAACTGTATTATATTATATTGTAATGTTCTTATAAAGTTTAAAAATACAAATTAAGAAATTAAATTAGATACTGTCCTTAAATACCAATTTATTTTGTATAAAATTAGATGCCTATATTTCTTTTATCATAGATATAATTTAAAATGAACTACGCAAACAAAAGTTTTTTTATATTATTTATAATTTTTCAAAAACATTGATAAACATAATTTTGTCTTAGTTTTTCTTTCGCCTTTTTAATAATATTAATTTTATAATTGGGTAATAATTTTAGTATGACATAATAAATGAATTACAACGTGTGAAACATTATTACCGTAATAAATATGGTAGATGATTGTTACCATAATAATATATCGTATACCTGTAATGTGAGATTACAAACCTTAAATTATTTTGAAATATGATTTATTAATTTTATAGAATCCAAATAAATGTCTCAATCTAATATTTAGAAATTTATCCAGATGTGCATTTAAAAAGAATTAGTATGTCATTCCAAACTGAAGATCCTTTTTTATGCCACATTCACTCCGAAAATGGAGCATATGCATCTAACACAGTGTAAACGTATCCACTCGGAAAGTGGAGTGTATGGATCTCCAGAATGTGAATATAGTGCTTATTTTTTATACGTTTGCTTTCGATTGTAAGTAAAATCATGACAGACTAACCAAAAAACAAATAATATATTCATAAAAATAAGAAAAAAATATATACAACGAAACGCTCTTCAAAGACATCAGATAAAAGCTTCCACTGCATCTTTTTCGATTGCATGCAACATTACACATACGTCTACCCAATTATTTAATAGTATATTCATCTTCTTTTATTATTTTATTGGATAATAGACTTACTTACAAATTTATCATAAACTTGATTACCGTGTAAGAAAAATAGCGATTGAGTATAAAAATGTGTGTTTAATTTTTGACATGGGTGTGAATTTTTACAACTTCAAAACAAAATTCTTTTTATTCTGTTCTTAAAAAATTGGCAACAAAAAATTGTTTTCATATTTTTCTATGATTTTTAAAATATTTAAAAATTCACTTAAAATATTTAGCAGTCGTTCCATCAGTTCACTGTTTGAACATTTAAGATTAATATAACATTATCATAATTTGCTTTGGTTAAAATTATTTTTGAAAACAATAGATTTAAAAATAAACTTTCGAAAATTATAAAATAAAACATATTATAATATTACAACTGGTAATTGACAGAATTTTTTTTGAACTTTCCATATAAATGACTGATCTCTTTAATTTATGAGACAAAACTTGAATTGAAAAATATTGTATCCTGTAAACGCTATTAATAATAATGAAATTGACACAAAATATACTAGTCTGGTGTGAATGTAGGTGCAATGTTTTAGCATAAGAATTCTTAAATTGAAAATGTATCATTTATATTTTTTACTGTCGTTATATTTAGTATTGGAACATACACAGTCAAACTTTTCACTCCCTACACTTCAACCCTTAACCAAAAAGGGTTATGAATGAATAATACCTAACTAACTATACCTGTTTATGTGCTCAGTAAAAATCTCTCGAAAATTTATTACTAGTCATAGGGAGGGGGTGTATTGGAAAATAAAACTCCCCTAAGAGGGCTCGTCCCAGGAAAAGGGTGAGTGGGCTTCAATTGGGGCCCCGGAACAAACCCCTAAGTCTATTGTTAGCGTTTTAATCCGACAAACAGGACCATTCAAAATTTTAAAAGCGAAATAAAACGACCAAGAAGTAATATTGTAACTCATTTTTTATACTTTTAGTATGGTTGCAATGTTTCGTTACGTTCTAAAGGGTTAACAGCATCATCAATAAAAGGTCTCAACTACTTTTGTGATTATAATAGCAATATCCGACTTTATTGCGCTTACTAAAATGTCAGATTTTCTATATCACATATAAAACATACATAAAAGTTTGATGAAAATTAAAAAAAAAACCATACTATAAAAGAATGAATTAATATTTTAGCTTTGAACTTTCATAATAGCAAATCCATTGATTACGTACTAAAGGTATTGTGTTTGCTTAAATCTTGACGGTGCTTTTACTAAATAGGGCTTTATGTTGTTTTTAATGTTAAAACGATTATCCTATGTATTACAAGTTTATAAAAAAACAACCACAATATACCACCAAAGTTAAATGATTATTATTTTCTTACTATATTATTTTTATTAACTTTGAAAGTAGAGAATATGTGAAGACTTATTTTTTATAGATCTTTCTCAAAGCAATTTATTGTCAGTCAACTGTTCAACCTATCAAGCCTTGTTTTTTATATTTGTTTGCATCTATTATTATTTAATATATGTGTGTGTGTGTTTGTGTAAATGATTATATTAAATGTAACTATATTTATTACAATCCTTTCCTGATAAGTATATTAGTAATATAAAATGTAGTGTTTCATACTTTGTGATTTCAACAACGTTGTATTAGTTAAACATGAAAACATTTTTTGACCATATCTGTTCCGAAAATGGAGTATATGGATCTCTGCATTTTAATGACTTATTTTGATTTTTGTCGAAGAAAATTGGCTGTCAGCTAATTGCTCTACCCAATAAGCATCCAGTTTTACAAGAAAACTTCATGTAAAATACACATAGATGTATGTCATAGGTTTGTCATATTTTTGAAACTCATTCATACGATCTAAAAATAAAATAAGTATAATGATACTTAAATATTATGTCGTTGAAAAATACCGTTAGATTGGTGTATATTATTTATGTGTGTCTGATGTATTTAGCTATTATTTTTTTTTTAACTCTTTGTACAAAAATATCTTCTTTGGAGTGTAGTGTACTTTTAGTTTGTTAATTGAGAAACTGTACTCTTAAATAAATATAATATGGAATCATAGACTTTTAAAAAACTGCACTTGAAATGTAATATTTTATTAAGATATCACTTATCTCATTAAATAAATACAGCATCATAGCATTAAAAGATAAAATTGATCATAAATAAATAATGTTGCCATCGAAATAGAGATAGAGGAATATGTTTTTATTAGTTTAAATTTTTCGTTTGAAATCAATAAACGTGTTGAAAACGTGAGAAGTAATGACGGTTTATAAACTGATTTATTTAAATACCGTTTTTTCATCTACAATCGATTATTTTATGTATTTTGAGATCTTAATCTTAGAGAATTTAATCTTGATAATGACATCTGGATAGAAGCGTTCTTTTGTTTAAATAACATTTGAATTCAATAAATTAACGACGATTATTTTGATTTCAAAACTCATTCATTTGTTTCTGAGATCACTATTGTATTGCTTGTTAATATTCTAGAGTAAAATGTATTAAAAGTTCTTAAATTTATTTAAAATTAAAATAATTGTTCGTCGTAATATAAAACATTTAAAATATTTTAACGGAAGCTTAACTAATTACGAGTTAATTTAATAATAATTAGCGATATTTTTTTTACGTATTGTTGTTTAATACTTATTGTGCGATACCAGATTAACTATAGATTATTAAATATACCAATTCTTAATTGATCGTGTTATTATAGACTAAAAAATTTTCGTTAAGTTTCATCAAATATATACCTTATTTTTCCACGTGACAAATTTCAGGATGATATTCACTAAAAGTGTCATATGTCGGTTGCAAAGAAGGTGTTTCTGAACTCGATAATCAGACCGATAAACTATTCCTAATTCATTGTGATGAGATATAGCTTTTTAGCTTTTGAAAAAGTTGGTGCATCTTTATTGACTTCAGCTATTTTATTAACTTGACAACATAAAGCTTTAGTAAAAAGTAGAATTCATATGCTCAAGTGTTCCACAATCAAAATTTTTGGTAACTGTTGCCTTAATTAGCACCTTACACTCATTACGTTACGGTATACACCATTATGGTGAGCGTAGGAAAGTATTAGTATTTGTTTGAGTAAAAAATACAATTACCGACTATGCAGAGATTATTAAATTTGAAATCAAACTACGATTATTTAGTATTGTGATTTGAATCGTTATCGAAAATCTAGTACAGTTTTGATTGTATTAAGGTACAGGTTAGTCCTGAGATACGCGGTATTGTTGTGTGATAAAAACTTATCATTAAGTGCTCGTGTATGAATATTAATTAACTAGTGTATAAAAGTCATGTCACATTTATCGAGAAAACGACACCGCGTCGTTATTATGTGACAGGTATATTGAGTATTAGAGAATGTAACGAGTAATAAATCAAAACATTTGCGAGGTTCGGGTGTTGTGTTTACCCAACGATGGCAACTTTGCAATAATCTCATGGGAATAAAATTCGAAAAGAACACGTGTTAATCTCCCCGTCATATTTTTTTTTCAATAAATTCATACACTTTCATCAATTGCTCGATTGGAACTGATTATTTCACCTGACTACATGGTGAATGCAAATTTGTTGATATTGTTTAATAAAAATTTAACCGTTGTATTTTACTATTTAACTGAAAATAAAAATAAGCACACTTATTATTTTTAATCACGCATAACTATATCATTAGAGATAACAAACTGCTTTCTAATTTTTTAATTTTATCACGTCAAATAAACATTTTAATCAAAGATTACGCCTCAAAAAAAAACTATGAGTAAAATATATATATTTATAGTACATAATGATTGAAGATTAATAATAAATATTTTTAAGACTTGCATTATCTAGTTGTTTAGTATTAGTCTATAATTAAAATGTTATTAATAACAAATAATATTTAAAAATTTTAATCGGTTATTTTATTTAACAAAGTAAAAATACTGATAGATGAATTTATTTAAATAATATATTTTACAATTTTACATAGGAAAATGATAATTTGTAACTGTTTAAATGCTAGAAAAGTAGTTTTTGCCAATTTCAAAGCTACAGCGTTATCTGTTGCAATAAAAAAGCCCAGTGAAAAGTGATGAAAATTGATAAGGTGAGACAGATATTTTGCTCAGCTTTTTTTAAAGTTCGTGACTTCTGTTTCGCTTGTGTATATTAAAAAAGCCTGACTCAATCGGTAGCTTATGCAAATATTATTATAACTATTTTTATGGTCGTTTTATGAAATAATATAGATATGGCCAAGCCAATATTGCTGGTTTTCGACCTATTTGCACAATTGTTTTTGCGCATTGGATTTGATATGAAAAGTGATATGTTTAGTGTTTATTACAATATTTAGTTCACCGTTGTATTTACATTACACTTGTCGTGTGTCAAGTACCAGCTGATAAGAGCACTGTATTTACATCTGCGATCATTTTAATATAAAACCACCACAAATCTGCTTTTGCGCCAAACAATAAATCAATTAATACGCTTCACGGACAATTTTGCATGCCAAATTATTACAAATGACCATTTCGATACAACAACATGAAATTAGAAGTAAGACTGTTACTATATGCTCCACAGTCGTAATAATCTACAATTAATAAATCCAGTAATCAGTGAGTCAGTTCTCAGTGCGTCCATTTTAATCCGATGAAGTTCTGCAACGCTACGAATCATTCCAACGAATATTTTTATGATAAGACATTTTCCATGTATACATACGTAGTTTTCCCAAATTTCAATTTAAATTTCAAATATATCTCTACTAAAATCCATTTAATTTTCGATGTAATATGTATCTGATAATATAAATATAACGATAATAATAATATTAGTAAAGGTTATTAAGAAGAATAGCGATTAATAAAAATACACCATTTAAAGCATAAGTTTATTACAGTCAAATAATTATTATAAATATACATATAGGAGTGTGCTATTTTAAAATACATTTGATAAAATGGTAATCAAATCACAATAAAAATAATATAATAAATATTTGATTATTTACATGAAAAAAGATACAAAAAAAATATTTACATACACTAAAACATAGTTAAGTTATTTTAAATAATATGAAATACTTAAAACAGATAATTTTCTAATTATTCATTATAAAACATTATACCATAATAAATGTAAAAAACTGTGAGATTTTTTTAAATGTAAAATTGAGTTATTGTATTTTAAAATATTGTAGCATTATACAATGTATCAAGACACTTGATAATTGATTAATATCCAAATGGGAAATATTCGCGTAAAATTTACCGTATAAACAACAATTTCTCTAAAAATAAATTTTATTTTATCAACTTAATTGAGTATTAAATATTTATTAAAAAAAAAATATTGCTTAAAAAATATACTAACCACACATTACATAGTAAATTTAAAAACAGATAGTCAAAATGTACGTATGGAAGGTAAATTATGGCTTATTGTTTGTATTATATTACATTTCAAGTTAAATTATGTTGAATAGTAAGGCTCAGAGTATAGACGAGGAACCCCCATTGAGCTGGCTGGTGGTGGAATTGCTCTTGATATTAAAAACCTCTTCGATTGACGTTTATATCTGAAACATAAAAATACGTAAACTTAATAATATATAATGTTTGTATCTGCAATGTTGAGTAAAATATAATTTCATTTTTCAAATTATACATTTGTTTATTACGACTAATTATCTTTTGTATAACATACTTTGAGTGCAAACAACAAACGGAGCAGCTTGCTATTAATCCAGCAAGAACCAAAAGTGCGGCAAGAGCAAGTAGCCATATTTGCGTAATAGAGGCTTTGGCGGAAGGCGCAGGAGGTGCGCACGCTCCGACGCCGGAAACTCGCCATTGCGCGTAAGCCATCTCCAGTGACGCCTTCGTTTCGGGCGTCGCGACGCTCTTGGCTTTATCCAGCGCCTTTCGCATCTGAGCCGGATTTAGGGCTGTCTGACCACGACTTAGTTGGAAACATGAACTGAAAGAAAATAAAAGTTTCAATTGTATCATTCGATTTAAAAGAAGCCTACATTGTTAAATATTTATATATTTTGGAGATTCATAACTGTTTTAATTTAATTGTCTAAAAATATGTTTAGATCGGATTCAAAGGACAAGCCAATAAATATATCTTTTAAAGCTCAAGAAATATGATATAAATAATCAGTAATCAATACCTCGTTGAACTAAAATCTAGGGCATTATCTTCTTCAGCCAAGACTTGAGCGTCGAATAGATGGAGTGCAAGGCCTTCTGAGGCCAAAATTGATCCAAGTTCCGATTTAAATTGATTCATACTACGGCGAATTTCCGCAGGTGGTGCTCTGAAGATAAACCGCAGTAGATCCCGATCTCTCACAATAAATATCTGAAAATTTTTAAGAATGAAATTTTAATGTATTTTAATGATACTATCAATATTTGCTTTCGCCTTGTTTTGATTGTCGTTTTAAGCAAAATCTGCGGTCAATAATCCAAATCCAAATGCAGCGGTAAAATAAGTTTAACTGCATTTTAATGTGGGTGAACTTTTTAAATATCTTTACTGCGTTATATTCTTAGATTATTATTCCTAGATTACTAAATTTATTAAAGAGTAATTTACATGAATTAGACTGTTTGTAAATAATCAATTTTCGTGGATAATAACCAAAAAAAACCATATGGAAGAACATATGCTTCAAATGCTTCATATCGGATATGGCAATAAATAAAAAATTAATCAAATAATATTTTACCTGGACGATTATATCAGTATGTCTCTCAGGAATATCCGAATTATTGGCTCGTACAGTCAACCTATAAATGTAAATATTTTTTAATTACTACTTATTTAAAAATCTTCTTGGTATATATATCATATATATATAATCACACACATACACATATATCTACCACAATTATCTGTATTATTTTATTAAAGCAACTGCTTTCTCACACGGGTTATAATTTTTAAAATTTAAAAACGTAGTTTAAGACGATGCCCCTACCGATATATAATACATCGCCGTAGCTCTAATGTATTTTAAAATATATATTACATCGCTATCACCAGATGTTTAATATTATTATTAATTATTGTGTATATTTTTTAAATTTCTCAAATAACATAATAATTTCCATCAGAATGTTTTATAAAACTGGAGTTTAACTACAAAGCTTTTTGAATTTAAAAACTTTTTTACTTAAGCAGAAATTTGAAGAAGCTATTTATTTTGTATAAATTTACCTGAATGATCCATCCACGAAATGAATGAGACTTTTTGTGGATGTAATTTCTCCTGTCGAGTTATCGATACTGAACAGTCCCGTAGCGTTTTGATTGCTCCCAACAATTGGTGACTTGAATGTAGTGTTGAGGATGGAATAGGTAAGTGGGAGTGCCAATGCATCTTCGTCTCTGGCTCTGACGGTTAGAAGTGGAGTACCAGCCGGAGCGTTTAATCTTATGCCCAAGGTTACGTTATCTTGAGAGAATACTGGTAAATGGTCATCGATATCCAGTATTTTAACGAGGACTTGCATTTCTGACGGATTCTTCAAAGAAAATATTATTACTATCAAATAATTATTTGTATCTATGCAAAATATCAATTCTTAAAATAATAAAATAAATCGAAAAAGCATATGTTTATTTTATAAGCGAATATTCACTCGAGCTTAGCAAATGATTAACAATGAATCTTTTAAATATATCAAGGAATTACGAAGTTCTCTATGATTCTTTTTTATTATATAACATTCATACAGTATTAATTATAGCAAAACAAATTATCTATATTAACTGGTTTTAAGTTTTCTGGTTATATTAGAATGTTTTTTTTATATTTTATATCGCAGACACAAACTAAAACATTCATGCAAATACGCACAATAAGCCAGTTTATTCGACTACAAAAAATGAAAAATTAACTACTTTTGAATAGATTGGTGATTTTTTTTTTGTTTTTATTTTACACATTTCATGGATTTCAGGTGTTTAATGAACAATTTTCATAAAATATCTTGTCAACTCTGAAGTATCAAGAAAAGGTATATTCTGAATTTATTTTCAATCGAATCATTTCTGCATTTAATATCCCACCCGGAGAATATAAAAATGAATTAAATCCAATATTGTATTGGTTCATACAATATTTATTGTAATTGTATATTGTGTAAACAACCGAAAAGAAAAAAAGCTCAATTACCAGTCTATTGAAAGGTTTGGTCGAAGGATAAGTGCCCTTCTTAAAACATCTCACTGCAAGCAGATGGTGAGCAGTCGTTTCTCTGTCAAGCCTTCCTTCAGCTCTGATCACCGCTTTGTTGTCTTCTGTTCGTTTGATACTGAAGAGTCCCAGTTCATTTCCGGCTGTTTAAAATGAAAAAAAATGTTAATACTAGATAAGTATGTCCAAAAATGAGTTTCGCAAATTGAGATTCGTGCAACTGACTGTTTTGTGTGATAAATTGAATTATCGCAATTGCTAAGACCGGATTTCATATTTAAAAATAAAGTTTGAGGTTATAAATTTAGAATAATGTATTTACCTAAAAATAAACCCAATCCATTCAAAACTTATGTTTTTAAAATACATATTTTCTTCGATATCTAATATAAAAACGAGATCGGTCGTCTGTCTAATAGCTTAAAATTGGCGTAAAAAATACTGAAAAAAAAGAAATTTTTATTAAAATTACCGATAATTGTTTTCGCTTACCTATAAATATATAATCAATAGCTCCGTTTTCTCCTATGTCTTCGTCAATTGCTGAAATTTCGCCGACGAGACTTCCTATGGGAATTTCCTCATCGACAGAAAATACAATGGTATGATCATCCTGAAAACAGTATAATATCATTGTAAGTTTAGTCACGTTTTATTTAAATTATTAAGTACGTAAAGTAATATTATCATAAGCTACAAAAAAGATATAGGTACAACGAGTAATATTTGATCGATGATTGCCGCCTGTAACAAATATTTGCATTCATTAAAGCACACCCAAAAGCGTAATTGATACATCAAATATCTTACCACAGCTCTCAAAAATCTTGGTTTATGATCATCCACATCAGTCACATTGACTTGTAAGACTCGAGTCACTTTTTGTGGTGGTTCACCTCTGTCCGAGACGACAAGAATTAGTTCATAACTGGATTTTTTTTCGCGGTCCAATGCCTTCCTTGTTGTAATAAGTCCTGAATTCGGATCTGTGAACAATACAATTTGTTTTACGTCAATCGACCGAATCTTTGAAATGTATGGAATAAATCTATTATATAAATATTCAGGAAAACTAAATATTAATGAACTCAAGTGTAGTAAATTATACAATTACCATACATTTTGATGACAATTTTAACAGTTAAAAAATCTAAAGTAAATTTTAAAAATTACCAATGTAGAATGCTAATGAATCAGGACTTGCTTCTTGTAGTTTGTAAGTGAGTTTTCCCGAAGGCAGCGAAGGATCATCAGGATCACTTGCTACAACTTGAAAAACTGGGGAACCTATTGTAGCATTCTGAAAAAATATATACCAACATTAAGACCTATTATCCGATACTTAAAGTAGAGATATTTTCTCTTTTATTCTTAAATACTCGATACATATTCATCCAATCAGCCATTTATAAAAAAACAGTATCACCAATTTTATACGACTACAAAACACATTGTAGACTTTATAATTATTAAAACTAGTTACATTCTCTAAAAAATAAGCCCAGTATAATTCATAATTTTTTTTACAATAATATGATAATCAAACAAATCATTAGATAATATATAACTACACTATTGAAGACATTTTTATTCAATACCTCGCTAACTGTAGCCGATTGATCGAGTGTAGGCTTGATGATAAGTGGAACTCCATCATTGGCACTAACGTCTCCTATATATAGTGCCAGTGGAGCATCAGTTTGAAGAGATTCTCCATCAGCAGCCCTCACACGTATCAGGTAAGGTTCAGCGCGTCCTTTTCCTGATAATGATTGTTTGGTACGAATTTCACCTGTTAAGATATTGATTTGGAACAGCCCTGAAATAAAAGAAAAATATCATGTCAGACATCCCTTATTTAGTGCAATAACGTCATAACTAAAAAATAGCTGAGTTGGATTTTTTTTTTATTATACACAATATTACTTTACATTATATTTTGAATGAAATAAGATTGAATCAAATTTTCAAATAGTGTCGGTGTTCGGCTATTTTTTGTAGATGCAAAGATAGATAGATTATTATAAATAGTGAAATCGCTTACCATTTGCTTCACCCTCGTCAATAAATTCATATTTTACTTCTCCGCCTAATCCTTCATCAGGATCTATTGCTGTTACATTGATTACACTTCTTCCAGTATTCACATTTTCTGGAACCACAGCTAAAACAACAATAAGCAATTAGAATAATTTAGATTTACTTAGTGCGAATTCTCGGTGGAAAGTTGGCATTAAAAATTTAAAATATTTATTTAAAACTATTGGCAATATTTTTACCAAGACCAGTAATATTAAATTGAGGTTTCAAAATGAATTTATTTGATGTAATATGTTATATCGTACCCATATAAGAGTGTTGCTCGAACTTTGGTGGATTATCGTTAACGTCTAAAACGTCAATGTTGATCGAAACCGTCGTCTGGAGCTGTGCAGCCGTAGCACCGATTGGACTATCAGCAGCAGCCACGTCAAGGCGTAAAACTGACTGTCGTTCTCTATCCAAGGTCTTGTTTGGAGCAATCTAAAAAATATTTGAAAACATTGGTCAATATTAAAGTCTTAAAAACATCCTCAATAACAATTAATATTTTACTATAAAACTTCATTCATCTTCGTGTAACTATGATTTAGAAGTATAATTACAAGAAAGATAATTAGAAACGGTTTGATAATCTTCAATCACAAATTAAATATGTATTCAATGCATAATGTGTTTAATTAATATAATTATACATTATTGTGGAAAGCCTTACTTGAATTACACCAGTTTTGTTGTCGATGATGAACAGGTTAGAGTTTTGACCACTCAACGAGTAGTTGATGTCAGAATACCCTAAGTGTTTATCGTATTCCGTCAAAATGGCATCCATGTCCTTTGCTTGAACTGTTAATATTTGATCAGGGTATTTTAAGGACTCGAGAATACTAGTCTTGTACGACTGAAAGAAAAACATAATTTATTTTAAATCTGTGGGTGATTAACAATTGTTTTTATTCAAAAAAAACTCAGTGCATCAGTTTTTATAGTCTAATTTCAGTACAAATCGACACTTTAATAGAATGAGTAAATTTTTAAATAACAGCAGACATATTTATTTATTATCAATAAAGTCTTACACCTATACTGTTTTGTAATTTTAAAAAGCTTGTTGATTTATTTTTAGTTTTCATAACGTCAGAAATAACAAGAAACATAAAATAAATTTAGTAAGAGAAAAAAAGGAAAAAGAAGTATAAAATGTTGAAATAATACGTAGTTGATATTTTAAAAATAAATTATAATAATTTATTCTGAATTAACAGTTAGTATTATACATTAGTTTACGAAATCAATCTTGCGGCGCTTGTCAAATAACATGATATCTTCTTTGTCTTTTTATATATCTATCTAACAATGAAAGACTCCCAGCTATAAATTATTTTGGCCACTAAAGATAATTACAAATACTAATTAACAAACAAAAAAACGTTCAAAGATTAAATTTAAAATTAAGTTTACCGCTGGATTTGAATTGCTGAAACTCATTAACGTCTCAATGAACATAATATGTCATATATTGATAAATGTGAAATACATTATCGTGACTAATTACATATTAACAATGTAAAAAATAAAGAATACCTTCATAGTGAACTCCGGAGCATTGTCATTAATATTCTGCACGCTAATTAAAACAGTAGCAGTGCTGTATTTACTACCGTCATTACTGGTAGCCTTTACTGTAAAAGACAACTCTGGACTCTCGAGAGCCTCATAATCCAACCTTTTAGTCAGTAAGACCTGCCCAGTTTGCGGATCAACCTCCATAAGATCCGTTTCAGAATTAATAACCTTATAATTTGTAACTATATGTCCCGATATCGGATCCTCAGCTGTCAAGACAAATAGTGTACTACCAACAGGCTCTTCTTCTTTTACGTCTACTAATATTTTCGGATTTATCGAAGTCCATCCGTCGTTCGTAAATTGTGGCGTATTATCACTGTATGATTGAATATAAAGTGTTACTTCGACTTTAGCTAATTGTTCTTGTTTATTATATACGGCATTCAAATCTTCAGCTTTTACTGTAAGAATTATTACCGAGGACAGACTGTAGTCTAATGTATTATTTACAAATATTTCTCCACTTTTTTCATCAATCATAAATGCAGTTTTATAGTTGTACGGAGTTATACTTTTTAACTGAACTCCTGATTTAGATAACGCCTTAATTGGTTCTATTATTGTATACTTCAAATCTGAATCGACGTCAGTATCTATGGCTGTAACTTTGAATACGGATTTACCAATTTTTGTTCTTTCAGAAACATACGCTGAAGAATTAGATAGGTTGAATTTCGGAGGTTTATCATTTACGTCTTGTATTGTAATAAATACTGTCGCAGTAGCTGTTTCAGGTACTGGTGTTCCACTGTCTACAGCTGTTACAATCACATCGTAATGGTCGGGATTTGTATCCCTGTCTAATGTAGCTTCTGGGGACACTGTTATTAGTCCAGATCTGTAATAATTTATACACACACATAATTAATAGTATAATACATACCTACGCATATACATCCCACAGTAATTATACAATGAAAACAATGCAGTCCTTTTACACGAAAAAATAAGTATAACAACGTTATTACTATTTTAGCTTACAATATTAGGATAAGGCATTTAGCATATTTAAGTAATTTACCTCACTCATAAAACCAAAACAATTAATTACAAACTTTTTAGTGATCATGGTTTTCAATGTAAATCATATAGATCTACATAAATGAAGGTATATTTAAACAAGCTGTTTTTATTAGGGTTGGTTAACAAACAATTGCTCAACCCATTGAGTATCCAATCATACGTTATAAAAACTATATACTATGGAAAGGAAAAAAAGCCTCGGTTTTTTTCGATAATCACAATATATACAACTTGATACACGTTCTATAAAAAGGTGCTGTGTGTCTTCGTGCAGCCCTGTGTATTTATATTTTGTGTCTTCTGTGAAATTTGTTATGTGTGGGTTACGTTCTTTTACCTTTCAACAGTCGATATTATTACGCATCATTATAAATTTACATTCACCTTAATATTATGTTAATTTGGAGAAAAAATAATAAAATATATTTTTTACCAATTTTTAATTATGGTTCACACATGTTTTAGTTTCTATATGTTGTTAATTACAAATAAGTATAAAAATAAAAATCATAATTAAAAATCGATTAGCTAGCAATTAGGCGTAAGCTAGACCCATTGTTAATGTTATATTTTTACTATTACTAATGATTGCCACTTCTCACGAAAAAAAAGTGAAGTAACGATTACTATTCTATGAAATATATGATTCTATGAAACTTCTTTATGATTTATTGAAATATCATAATTTCTTAGAAATTTTGTAAATTATTAAAAATATAATCTGTTTAAAATGAAGGTCGGTTATTTTACAAAACACAATACATAAATGTGTATAATATATGTAAAGTACCACGCTAAAACTATAGAAATTAATAAACTCAGTGGTTGAGACGTAAGCGTGCATGCGTGTTGGCGAAGGTTACGGGATAGAATTTCACAGCTGTTAAAGATTTTTCAAAAACTAAAAGATGCAAGACTGGATTTCCAATGTATCGAAAATTATTTGAAAATCAATTCTACAAAACAATTTTTGCACAAGTTACAAATTTTTCCTACCCACGGCGCGGCACTATTAGATACAATATCTTATATATATGAGATAACAGTCCAATGATCTACATAGTCACAAAAAATAGTGACTGTAAAATTCCATTTCAATTATCAAAACGTATTTATTGTAATATTCCCAAATAGTAAAAATGTTGTTACAAAATTTACATCAACATTTTGGTATGAAGTATGGACAAATAATAATTGATAGAATAAAACTGAATAATTTATTGATTTTGATAGATGCAATGATAAAAGCATTCATTTATACAGTGATAACGATCATCGATTAAATTTCAAATTCACTCGTTTAAACGAAATTATGATAATTATCCGGTTTATTTTTACTGTGTCATAAAAAATGACGACATTAAAAATAGTCATAAATTTATCGTAAAATGACCACATTTGATGTAACGATTTTAAAGATTATACGACTAATATTTATTGATTATCGTAACATAAGTTGACAGTGGGCGGATATGACGTTTTGAGAAATTAATAAATTCTATAAATGTATTTCAGATGTCATGCTAAGCTGTTAACTTACTTTTCATCGATGACAAAATTGTCCTTGTCTCCTCCCACTATATGATAAGTGAGTAGATAATCTAGTCCATCTGGGTCGTTTGCTACAACTGTGGTGACATTGCTGCCAGAGGGTGAATTTTCTTTTACGGTAGCTTGGTAATTCATCGGTCCGAATTCGAATGAGGAAAATTCAAGGCTGTTCGAGTTTTCGTTCTGATTTTTCGGCGATATGAAACTGTTGTAGTTTCCTTTGAAAATTGGTCTTTGGTTTCCTGGTACTCCGACGCGGATGAACACTCGAGTTTCGTTGTACAATGGTGGGTAGCCTAAAACACAAAAATAATACTTTTGGCCAAAAACTAAATATACATATATCGTATGTACGTATGCTGCATTTTTGTAAAATCTTGACACATTTATAATTGTAAGTTTAGAAACTATTTGCTAGATATATTTTAAGGCTTATTTTCCCCTATCTACCTAACACCTCTTCACATCCGTCAGCCGGGATAAAGTACAAATGTTCCAGGAGCAGTTTTACAATAATTTGTTAGGAGTCTACTAGAATGTGTATGGTTTTTATGATGCTTTTAAAATTTTAATTGTGCTCTATTCTCACATACTGAGATTAGTGACATCTTAATAATACTAGGCATTATCCAAGAATAAATACAATTCTCTAAATAGTTATAATTAACACATGCTGCAATGTTGGAGTGACTATTTAATCGAACCTTTAGAAAATAATAATAGACTATCTTAATTTAGCTAGCGAACTTTTTTTATTCGTAACTTTTAAAATATAGTTCTATATTTTATGCTCTATACCTCGATTAAAGTGTATATATTTAAATAATATGTATAAATTGAAATACCTTTATCTGTAGCTCTAACAACCAGTTCATATTGTCCACGAGACGTATCCATAGAGTCTACAGAGTCCAATATTTTTATTTCCCCAGAATAGTCATCGATGGAAAATACTCCTCCACTCTTGGAAAGGCTGTTATCAGATTGGATGCTGTACACTACACTACCGCCACCTTGTTCAGGTCCATCTCGGTCTGAAGCCTAAAAAACAACCATGGAGTTAATTAGATATATATATATATGTATGTAGTATGTTATATGTTCGCTCACTGCCCACATATAACGTAGCCTGAAGATG
>JAGVSQ010002463.1:0-24605 GCA_022683975.1 Rhyacophila evoluta | reverse complement strand
GTGTAGATCCATATGCTCCACGTTGGGAGCGAACATGGTATAAAAAAAAAAAATTTATTTCCGAAATGAATAACACAATGTTAAATTAAATTTTATATCTAGATTCAGAAATATAACACAACTGTTCCTCTTTCCAAAAATATTGCCTTTTTCCATATGAACTATATATTTACAGACATTTTTTTTAATTTTTGTGCTATGATCAATATATTATATTGTGTACCACGTCTGCTCTGAGTCTTGCAGAGCATATAGATTTCCACAATGCAAAGAAGTATCTAAACAGATTGTTTTTGGTTTCAAGGATTCGCTGTCGTCCAACTGTGTTAAACTAATTATATATCCAGTATTATATACTTTTCAAAACTATTTATTTATAAACGCATTCAAAAATTGCTATTTTTTTATTAGCTTTGACTTTAGCCAAATACTTTTTTTCATACCAAAATAAAATTTATAGGTTACTTCAAAACTGGATGTTTGTCCATGAATTCTCTTATTGGACTAATGCTAAGGTCAAAGCATTCTTGTCTTCCGTCCCTGTGGTAAGATGTTAAATAATCACAAAGTTTTTATTAGAATATTGCAGAACTTTTTCACAATAATACAATAAATCTAATTGTACTCGTAGAATCGTTGCAATTATCTTTGCTTTCTAATTGAATTTGAATTTTGAGTTTATAGTGAATTTTCATCGAGAAATATCCGCCGATAGAACTAGTTCTTCTAAGTTCTGGATTGTCTGTGTATATAGACAAATATATTATAATAGCACTTCAGTTCTTATAATCTATTTATCATTTCCAATAAGTGTCCATGAAAAACAAATAAATTTGATTTTTTGTGTTCCAGGGCAGATTGCTAATTTTGGATCTACAGTCTGAACAGTGGCCGCAATATGAGAGATTTGAAATGTACTATGGCCAATTGTTTATATGGTGTATGTTACACAATTTTGGTGGGACTTTAGGAATGTTTGGCGATACATATAGCATTAATAATGTTAGTATCATATACATTATGTGCATTTTTTTACTATCAGAAATTGCTCAGTGCTTATATTTCTCCACGTTTCAAGACTGATTTCGTCAGTTTTTCAAATAAATAATACTTGTCAACAAAAAATCACCATTCGAAAATATCCTCAACTCTTCATATGAAATGTGGAAAACTATATGATAGGGAGAATTTTACTTCAGAATAACTCTATCAAGAATTAACACTAGATATATTTAATTATACTTCTAGATTTAAAAATAATTCACCATGGATTAATTGTTAACATGCTGAGTTTTCTTATTCTGGAATTTCATAGCCGCATAAAAGTTTACATTTTTTGAATATGATTCGAGGGTGAAAACTCAGTGGGTTTAGAGAAGTTGACTAATTCTTGTAAAATACTCTCATAAAATATGTTCATACACTCTGCCTTGGAATAAAATGGTAATTTACCTTTCCTTTATTTGCATCATCATCATTAACATATTGCTATGACATGGAGCGGACTCTGACTTTCTCATGTAATGCTCTGTAGCACTAATTACTTTTACCACTCATAATTCCTTTTCCAATTTTTGATTCTCCGGTTTACAGCACTTTGTATCCTTTCAGATTTCAATATGGTGAACATCTTTAAAGAAACAGTGTCATCCTTACATATAATATGTCTGGTGAATCAATGATGCTGAATCTTGATAAATTTTAGCAATATATCATTCCATTATATAGACTTTATTAACAATTATTACAATGCCTATATTGGTACATTGATTCACCGTGTACTATGCTTGTAACCTAAACTAATTTTCAGGATGTATACAGTGCCAGAAATAAAGTTAATAGTACAATGATAGGTATTGGCCTCACTCCCGAAGGAATAAATCAGAACTACGTCATGTATGATTTAATGCTGGAAACCGCAATTCGAGTTGAACCTGTTGACTTAGACTCCTGGGCAAGAGATTATTCCGTCCGGCGATATGGAGTAGCAGATAATGATGCCAAAATGGCTTGGAGTCTCTTAATGGTAACCTAGATCAATTATTATCATGTCTCGTATAAATTATTACTGAAGGATGGCATGGCTTAAGTTTGTGACAAACTCTTAGATTACATAAAAGACCAAATAGTTCTTTGAAAATCATCCAAGGGTGTTGAAAATATACAAGTACTTATATGTGCTGTAAATATCTCTTGAAGAGCCAGAATGCTGCCATTTTTGATATAGAAATAGGATAGTGACATCCTGATTTATTGTATGGCACTATCTATGAAACGTTAACAAAGGAACTGACGAATTCTTCTTTTACTTGTGAGGAAGTAAAATAATTGGTGTGTAACAGATGATACTTTCAAAGGGAGACTTTTTTGTAGATATGATTTTAATTTATAAACAGGTAGTGGAATCAAATAAAAATATGAATATTCATTATGTATGAAATATGAATTTATACTTTTTATTTTAATAAATTAAAAGCAGAAATAAGTGTATATTGAAGTTATTTTTTATTTTCAACAGAAAAGTGTTTACAACTACACCGGTTTGAATAAAATTAGAGGGAAATATGTGATTAATAGGCGTCCAAGTCTTGATATAAAAACCTGGGTAACTATAAATTTCAATATTTTTATGGCTCTATAAAATACAGTAATATTTAAATATGTACATAACACAGAGCGGTGCTCTGAAACCTTTTATCATTCACGGCACATCACAAGTAAAAAAAAGCATGTTGCATTTTGGCTGCATTTCTAATGTTTTTCTGATATTAGAGAAATGCGCCACGGCACACCCAGCATTATCTCGAAGCACAGAGGTTGCGGAGCACTGCCATAGAGTATACATAGAGACTATATTATGATGAAGTGTTTTTAGAATATTCATAAAGAAGTGCTTAGTATTTTTTCGTGTATATTGAACTGAATTTTATTACTGGAGTCATGTCTTATTTATTTTAAAATATTTGTTTCTACTGTTTGTTTATTTTCATGGCGATATTGCGAAAGTTTGATTTATTAATGTTTCAGAAATGTCAAAGATTAAATCTTATATGTTTTAATTTCAGACTTGGTATTCAGGCAATGATCTCATAAAAGCTTGGCAGCATCTTTTAAATGCTCAGAACACTTTAAACTCATCACAAGGCTATAAGCATGACCTTGTCGATGTCACCAGACAATGTCTACAATACTTTGCAGACCAGGCATACCCCGTATTGATACAAGCATTTAAAGGCAAATTATTAGATAGGACAGAGTAAGTAATTTCTGACTTTTGACACTAAAAATATTACCTAAAATTTTATAATTTTTACTTGCATTATACATAATCTTTAAAATATTGACAGCAATATAATATCCAATTCTGCGTGCATTTTCTGTCTGCTATTTTTGAGTTTGTCTTTATTTTGTTAAATGATATCGAATTTCTATTTCAGAAGTAGATAAAATTATAATAGTGATCTTTCTCATTCATATATTATATTATAAATATTTCAGGTCCCAATCACTAATGATAAGGTATATTATTGAAGATCTAGAGCTCATTCTTTCTACAAATGAAGATTTTCTATTAGGCTCATGGCTTGAACTCGCAAAATCTCTCTCCAAAAATGAAAAAGTATAAATTCAAACTAATTTGCCATTATTTTATAATTTACCTACAATAAGAACACTTAAAATATAATTGATTTTGGGGCATTGAAAGACTCGATTTTTACACAATTTTGTAGGATTCTGAGGAACTCTCCCCCTTTGAATATTGCTTTTTTGGCTGGATAACTGCCTCTTGGATAATCATCTCATAGCTTCTCATATATATAATGACAATGCTTTCATATTTCTGTTTCAAGAATTAATAGAATATATAATATATAGACTTCTATAATCCAACTCAATTCTGAATGATTCATAACCATTATCCTTTACATTACAGAGGGTCTATACGCCATAGACATGAATACAAATAATACTAATTATTCCTTTACATTTTGGTTCAATGTCCATTATGAAAAATTCAATAATAAGACATACCATTTAATCAGTACAGTTCTACGTCCAAATTTCAAATTAATACATAAAAAAAATTAAAGTTTAGTACGACACTTAATATTGTGACTAACAGCAAATTATTTTTTGTAGTATTTAAAGAGTACTTATCCAGAATTCATTTAATTAATAAGGTAAATCATCTCGAGACACTTGTCTTGTGAACTGTGAAATACCAGCAGAAACTTTCTCCGAAAACGGGCTACAAATAATAATTTTCTCAAATTAACTAATATTACTTTTTTTAGGACAAAGCGTTGTTCGAATTTAATGCTCGTAATCAAATTACTCTTTGGGGACCAAATGGAGAGATTGTTGACTATGCCAGTAAACAATGGTCAGGTAAGATTTAAAAAATATATATGGAATAGGGAGTGATACTCG
Source organism: Rhyacophila evoluta (assembly GCA_022683975.1). Classification (NCBI taxonomy): domain Eukaryota; kingdom Metazoa; phylum Arthropoda; class Insecta; order Trichoptera; family Rhyacophilidae; genus Rhyacophila; species Rhyacophila evoluta. The sequence continues at coordinate 20,174 of JAGVSQ010002463.1, read as the reverse complement.
GTCAACTATCACTGTAATTAAACTATTCCAAACTTCTATCTCTCCATTTTATCTTACAGGAATTGTCGGTGACTACTTCCTTCCTAGATGGGAGACATTTTTATCGGCTATGGTGAATTCACTGAAACATGGATATCCATTCAATAAGACTGCTGTACAGTCTTCAATGTTTGAAATAGTGGAGAAGCCATTCACGTTCAGTAGCAAAAGATACCCCATTAAATCAACAGGTAATCTTTTAAATTTCTATGTTTTAAAATAGTCAACTCATTTTCATTAACACTGGTATACTTATTTCACCCAACTTATCTACAATAGTTATGAATATAGTAATTTGTTAACTATAATAGGATGTATTTAAATTCTTCATTTCAGGTGATACAGTTAAAATTTCTCAAATGCTTTATAACAAGTGGGTACTCTTCATGGATCAGTTCGACAATGTACCTATTAATATTATACCCAAACCTTCATATCAATCAAGGATATCCAATCACCACAATATAATGCGGCTCGTCGAAGAAGATGAAATCGACATCAATATGTTTAAACATAATCACTACAATGTCATAATGGCTAATTAGATGATATTTAATGGTTCTAAAATCCACCTAAATCATGTACCATCATCTATAAAATGTGAAAACATGAAATTTAATTTAATTCTTGTTTGACGCAGCCAAACCATGTCTTGTGTGTATTTCCAATTTATTAGCATTAAATAAGTCATACTATACAATCATGAATATCATATCAAGGATTATTATATGTATTAAAACGTTCGCTGCTAAAGATGCCCCTGGGGCGTCAATACACCATACTAATACATACATGTCGCAGCGAATGTATTAAAATATTGTTTTAGTGTAGGGATCGATTTTTTAAACTTGTATTTGACTTGTTGCTTAATTTGATATATATGAAGCAATTACCCAGTATGTCAAATTTTGATACTCGGTGTAATATGATGTATTAAATAACGTTAGATTCTTTTAAAAATTTAGTTAATGATGCATCCTTTTTAGATACTGTTATTTTTATCTCAACAACCTATGAATTTACAATAAGTCATTGGTTGACAATGACTGACACATAGTTGTATGAATAAATATATTTTTGAATAACGTATTTAAGAAAACTAATGTGACCTATTCATTTCCATGTAAAAAAGTGATGTGATATAAAATGTGTATTTAACAACCTCACAAAATAATTTTTTTTAAATTTTTAATATTCATATAAATTAATGGATTAATCTATCGTAGGTCTCATTTTAATTATATATTTTTATTATATTTTTGATAATAAATGTGATGTCTTTACATGTTTGTAGAACTATTGTAAATAAAGAAATTCATACAATTCCTTTGTTTTATTTTGTCATACAGTTAAATTAAAACATTTATTTCAAAATTACCTTGGTAGTACAATTGTAAAATGTACTTCTTATTTCTTTATTATTTTACTGTTTAACTTTGAGATGTCAATTAAAATTAAAATTTTGTCTACCCAACCCCTTTATCAATGTAATAACAATAGTAATGATTGTATTTTCCTTGCAAAGAAATAACTGACTCCATTTATCTTCTTTTAGTTTTTGAAGAATAAGAAGCATTAGTTTTTTCCTAGTAATTTTATTAAAACAGACTTGAAATGACTAATGTACTAAATAAGTCATGCTGGATCATCAACAACATTGGTATGGTGGATGAACACAAAGAAAAAATATTGATATGCTTTCTTCTCCAACTGAATATCAGAAAAGGAAAAACTCCAGTTTTGACATCTAATGTAAATCACTCTAAACTGTAAATTTAAACATTCTTTAATGCATACTTGCAGAATTGTATATAAGACATAGTTGAATCAATTATCATAAAAATATTTTCTTTAAGATGCATGTTAATCTTCAGACTTTAGCTGTCTTCACACTGAATATACTCCACAATAATACTAAACTGATGATTTACCTATTATACTTGTATGTGTAAAATTTAAAAAATAAAAGTTTTTAATTTCTTCATTTGGCAACACTCAAGTTTTGTAGGAATCTGCTACATTAATTTGTAAAGTCAGAAGAATGGTAAATGTAAATATATTTTTTTAATAAAACATTCAAAATAAAGCTAACTTTTTATCAATAATTATTATATTGTCAATTGAATTCAATAATTACAAACAGTGATTTCTTTGGCATGAACATGAATACCTGATTCTCAGTGGTTAAGGGTGTATGTTGTAGAGGAAATCAAACAATAATGGAAACGAATCATACATAGGTACTTATTTAATGTTGCACAAATATTTTCATTCACCAATAATTCTTTTTACATCTTTGGATAATTAAATAGCAAATAAAAAAATCTTTTGTACAACGACATCTATGATTACATTCAATATGTTTGACTTTTCTACTAGATAAAATGTATGCATATAAGAAAATAAATCAATTGTTCATAGTTGGTAATTAATGAATAGAAAAAATTGATTTATTTGTGAAGCTTAACACCAAGTCTTCCCCACAGAACCATTTACCCAAAAGATTTATTCTTGTTTAGGTGGTAAGCATGTAGATGCACCGCACTTGTTACGGCAACACTTGTGAGCAGCACGGCAATCGCTATCAGAATAGCAAGTGTTTGAGCAAAACCATGTACCTTCATTTGACTCCGGGCAACTTCCAGGCTTAACTGTAAATGGGGAAAAAAAGGTTAATTTTTATTAAAATCAGAAGAATATGACATATAGACCTCATCTATATCATAGAAATATTTATATTAATCAGTCTTTCTGTTATATTCATATTAAATAAATAAAAACCACAATATTGAATTTTTAAATAAATTTCATGTAATATTGATTGTTAACTATATTCATTCCAGCTTTTCTATTCTAAAGCATGTATCTAAATACATGTACAAATTAACAGAATCTAACTGTTTTATAATATTTGTTTACATAACTTCACATTGTATTATTTAATCTATTTGCTTCATACTAGCACAACACTAACTTGGCCATATACAGACCAACAACCATAACATAAATCATATAATTTACATAAGTTTGATTATTTATTGCACTGTAAATGATATACGCTATACTTAGTTCAAATTATTTACCTAAATTAATATCCTTTCTCTGTGTAACCGGTCGTGAGCAAACAGTTCCTCCACAGGACGTCTGGCAGCATTTCATATTGGCTCGACAGTTTAGATCACTATCGCAAGTGTTGGAGCAGACTAGACGAGGAAGTGGCGGTGGACATGACCCAGGCTTTACCATACCATATGGTCGCTGACTTGATATCCCATCTAAAATAAATTTTAAAAACTTATATGTAATATAGTTCAAGAGAAGTGGAAATTCAGGACCGTGCTATACTATGAAGCAGAGAGTCAGGCGGCATAAGTAGCAAAATCAACACGAATCATGTGGGGATGCAAAATATTATCGTGATGCAGCAAAAATTTGAGGAGGTGTGCGAAACCTAAAAAACGAGAAACCAGAATCTTTGGGAGGAAGTGAAAATATTTTCGGGGTGCGAGACCTAGAAAAAAATTTAAGGGGCAGCATTTTAAAGACTTGCATGAAACTGAGAAAATCTAGCGCACGGCCCTGTGGAAATTCTAGTTGTAAATAGTATTACAAACAACTGCATGATAGGTATTACGTGCAAGGGCTACAAATAAATCTATTATAGTACCGTGTTTCCCCGAACATATGACCTGATCTCATATTAATTTTGCACCTAGAAAACGAACTAGGGAGGTTTTTCACGAGAATTGGTTGTCTAATTGTTGTCAACATTGGGCATCTGAGTCCTACATTTTTGGATTTCAGTAAATCCTGAAGTTGCCCAAATTGAGCCCGTTTGGAAGTGCGCACGCTATTTTTTTTACCACCAGGGATTCTTATTTTATAACTTATTAAATCAAAATTCTATAGATAATTTAATTTTTACGATTGGCACAGATAACTCCAGAAGTTTTATTAAGATTGATACATCAAACAAAAGTGTATTAGGATTAGTTTTGCATACAGCTGTCACAATCTTCAAATTGAATGAAATGATAATTAATTTAAATATAATATTTTAAAATTCGAACGTTTGTAACTGGAGTTTACTCATCGACAGTGATATGATTGAATAACATTATTTCGATAAAGTCGGTAAAGAATATTTTTATTCCAAAATAAGAATTATATCAAGACATTACATGAGTCAAAACGTAGGTAGCACAAGTAGATCCGCTTTTAACACACATATTGTTGACTTTGCATGGTTGCAATGAGTCAGTAATTTTATGTGCTCATTTCAGGGTTTCGCAAACTTTGAAATTCACAGCATGTTTACGAAACAAAGGACATTCACATGAAATTTAATCAATTTTTAGTCGAATTTAAAGTTGAAGACCGTATACATAATCTGTGTTTATGGAACATAGTAAGCATTAAGTTATCTCGATCGTATACACCTCACCAAAAATTAATCAACTTAAATGAATGCATTTCTTTTTCTAAATCCCACACAATTTTAGAAGCAATAGATTAGTTACCCCAGAAACTCTTCATAAGCAATATCGGCGCTAAAAAACAAAAATATTTATATTTGAATAATTTTTCTGAACTTTAATTCTCAATCCCAAAAAATATATTTCGAATGCTATAACACTATGCAAACAAAACAATATCTAATAAAGACGTTAATTGTTTAACAATTGCGAAATAAATTTTACCAATAAATATATATAATAATATTTGTTTACTCAAAAATCTACTTTGGGTTTTTTATCGGGTTCTAATAGTTTTTGATTAGTCGGTGAAATGTTAACAAGAAATTTATTTGAAAAGAAAATTTCATGGGTGTGTAAAATATCTATCTATATTTTTACACGACAATGGTTGAACTTTCTTAAATCCAGTGTTAAACTGAACTACACATTCATGGTCTTAAGTCAAAGTGAACAATTATAAAAGGTTTATTTATTAGCATCTACGTATACTAACAATTTCGATTGAATATATAATACAATTACATATGTATACAGATTCTAAAAACCGATTTAATAGATTCAGCCACTCAACGAAAACACTATACGATTATTAAACTTGACCAAAAAGCAACATGCTATATCTCAACAGTATTAACACTTTTACTTTCTTGTAATACTATTTTCGCGCCAAAAATGCACACACCCACAAAAAATTAAGTCATAAAATTATTGAAGGTCTTTATTAGAATGTCTAACTAACTTACTAATATAAAAGTATTATACAATAATATAATAAATCTACACGTACATATTATTCCTAAATAAATGGATATTGTAAATTGTAAAAGTATATTGTACAATACTTTTGCAATCGAAAAAAAATGTCTTTAATTTTAGAATAATCAAAATAATTTCAATGACATATAAAATAACATTTAAATTGGAGCATTATTTTTAAAATAAAATACTAAATAAGAACGCAATTTTTGTAATTTTATTCAAAATTGACTGGAAATAAATATCGCTAGGAAATAATTCTACAATTGATAAAAAAATAATTATTCATTTGTTTTGAGAATGATTATCCTTATTTTACTTATTTACATAGAGCGTATGAATATATTATTATATACCTACCACATAACAGAAATACATGATTCATTGGGTTTATGTTCTGGTCAACAAGATAGAATAATTTAATAATAATAAAAAAACACTCACCTATTAAAAATAAAGCAAAAATGCAAGATACAAAAATTCTTGTTAATTGCGACATTTTATGCAGTATATATTGATTCTGATCGAACACTTATTTCTCTCTTGAACGACTGCACGCAACTAAATACGATTCACGATTAAATGAATAAATATTATTTATGTTGCTTTGTTCTAAGGTTATAAATACTTGACCGCGAGGATTTATTCCTAAAAATGCTGACGACTCATTTCTTGTTACAATCTCGTAATGGCGTCAAATAAGGTATGATAGTATAGGAAATAGTACAAAAAAAAAAACATTGAAAGACCTTATATGTTTGATGATTCATTTTTTGGGAACTTCAACATTCACGTAAAACTTTGAATTATTTTAGAACCTTCACGTCATCAAGCCATGCAATCCACAGTTTTTCTTACGACTTTTAGTTTGAATAGAATTTATTTTGAATTCGAAATTTTAAATAACCTTTATTTATTTTAATGGTGATGTCGAAGTCAACTTACATTGCCCGTAAGCATAATATATATATATAGCTCCTTCTTATGTCTGAAGAAACACTGAACGTTAGTAGGCTTCGACTTCAATAAAGAGTCCTTGATGTCAGTGTTTGCGGCACTACTACCACCGCCCAATGTGTTGACTGGCTCCTGAAAACGTTTCTACTCTCATCTGCGTACTCGGTAAGATGTCTTCATGGCTCGCTTCACGTATGCTGTATATTCCATATACACTGCTACTATCTAAGTATTGGTTTCCCAATCGTTTTTTCCTCCGATCCATTTTGAACGAGCGTATATGCTGTAGCATATCTGCCATCCTTGAGGACTTCTCAATGCAATCATCCCACGATGATAAAAAGGTGATGACTGCAATACTTACAATAGCGTAATTTTATCTTCATAGCCTGGTCATCCATACACACAACTCTAAAGACACTTCCCAAAATCTTCCTTTCGAAGGCATCCAACTCGTGTTTACCTGTTCGGCACATAATTCCGATCCATGGAACAATTTAGACTTAGAAGATTTGTTTGAAGAAATGAAATATAATTAATGACTGAAGCGATAGCATCTCATAAAAATGTTATGTTCTACATTATTCTTGTCTTATAAATTATAGGTAACTCAAAACATAGTGAAGTGTTTAATAAACCACGAAAACACCACAAACCGGAAATATTTAATCGTTTTAATTAAAATAGTTTTCAATAAGATGTTTTACTGACCTATAACGGAAACTTGTTAACCACACAAACTAGATACGCATATAATACAATATCTTTAAAAAATAATAAAAATATTCAATGTACTAACTAATGCAGCACAGCACAACGACCCGCAGTCCACCCGTCCCTTTCCAGTGTGGCTAATCTCCAATACGACATTCAACAACTTCATACATAAATATTATGTATGCTTAATTTGCTTCGTCCATAATTTGTATTCAATAAAAAATTTCGATATCATAAAACGCCATACACTTATTTTGTTATTTTACATTCCGAGCATCCAAGAACCTTTGTTGGTGACAAGGGTCTTGCTTTTAGCCTGATCATGCCAGCATACATTGACAAACAACCAATTAAGTATGTAGAAACATGCGTATGACTAGATCTTAAAATGGGTAAAAAATAAAAAAGCATATTGTATAAAAAGGAGTAAATGAAAAATATGTAATGGTCAGGGGTCGCTTAATCTTCAAAAGTGGCTTAGCTATCGTTGAGCAGTTGGAGCAGTTGATCCAAGCGCACGATGCACGAGGGTGGGAGCGCATAATTAGAAAGGATAACATAGAGGACATAATATTGCTACGCGAGAGCTAAAAAACTAAAATCTATAATGTTGCGAAGGACACGACATCTTTTTTTGGTCAAAAACAAATTCTGCCCGATACAAGGGGGCACAGCGATTTTATTTGCTCCAGGACGCTGAATATCTAGGTACGCTATTAATCGTCAACACAATATCGTATATCGAATATCGTTATACGCCACTACCGACATCACCAATATTATTATCAGATTGTTATTCTTTATTATTTTTAATGGTCACCTGTACGCTGGGATTTAGTTTACTTAAATAAGAATTTTGGAAGGTTGATATTTTTTCCCCAAACACGTGTTGAACCCAGGCTGCATCATACCGCCATATGATGGATAGGGATCGATGATAGGAGTTAATGCTGGAAGTCAGGGCCCATCCTGGGTTGTCGTGCTTGTGATTTGTAATGATAATAGAAGTATATGCATATATATATATATATAACTGTAATATATGTATGTGGTATATTATTGCGACGGTATAAACATTGGCGTACTGAGGAACAATTGTGGCGGGGTTATACAGTCGCACGAATCAAGGAAGGCAGAGGTAACATAAAGTTAGTGCGAAAAATCATAATCTTAGGAAAGAAGTAAAATTTGAAAGCAGCGTGAAACCTAACAAATGAGAAACTATAGAAGAGAGGTTGCTCCAGGACGCTGAATTTGTAGCTACGCCACTGATTATAAATAAATTGAATATTATGTTGTTGTAGTGGATGAACTCGTAAGAAAATTGTCGGGACGATAGAGCAAGTAAACGGATGTGGGAAATAGTATTTCTTGTTGTAATTAGCGGCTGTAATATAATATTTATACATTAGTGCGTAAGTGGGGGGCAGGGATACAAGGTTCATTAAGCGAGTATTTCTTGGCGCAACGCACTATTGTTTTATGTGAAAAGGGCACTTTATCATTTCTAAATATTATACTTTTTATACTATAATGTAACTTATACACGTATGTGTATTTTAGTAGTTGATATAATCTTCCAAGTAAATATATGTATGATTATATTCAGAGTGTAAAAGCGTATTTAAACTTTTATCTCAAGAACCCACCGAGATTTCATACACTACTTTATAGAATTTTTCTTTTTCTTCATTTATTGCAAAACCTAGTTTACTATCATAAAATATGAAATTACATATTTTACAGTGAAATATTTTAATCCATATAGCGTTCATGGAAGTATAGCTTGTCAGACTTGTGATAGCATTTAAATAAATCTACGATTTTTAAAAATATTTAAAATAATAATGTTCAAACGTCACAGCAATCCCATCTTTTCAACGCCACTAGCGGCGAGTAGTGAAACGTTTAGATAAAAGATCTAAATTAATTACAGATTTCTACTTAAACATTAATAAGCTTATTACATTTTATCAACAGATGTCAGTACAACTTTTACGTATATTAATTTAATACTTTAAGAATCTGATGAGAATCTAACAAGACGATATTATACTAAGCATTTCTTGAATAATTAATTATTTCAGGAATAAAATTAATAACATACTAAATATCAAATTATGATAAATGTAACTAAGAAGCATGATGTTTTTACTATATCTGAAAACACGTTGAAATTCTGATGACGGTGCTCTTTAGTTGTCACCTTCTTTATACAGTACATCCGTCAAAGAATATAGAATTATATTTTCGCGGCTATTCTGTTATAACGGATCCACCGATTTTTTCTTCTGTCCAGAGTATTCCGTATCCTTACTTAACCCAATATTAGCCGGGGCTCTCAAATGACTGGAAGAAATCCATAACATTCGAAAACTGATATGTATAAAAATGCAATTATAAAATAATGACGCTACCAAATACTATCTTTACAAAATATTTTCAAAAAGTACTTTAAATTCATTTCGCTGTGGTATTCTATCAAGAATTGGTGACGTAAAGCAATTGGCCAAAACTTACTTTTAACAATTGCCTATGTCTTTCGTTATTCGATATTAACAAGAAAAGTATATACATACTATGCTACCATTTCTCGCATACATCTAAAAGCAATCTCAATGGTAACCTGATAATATCTCAAACACAATATGTATGAAGTATGACTCAAATATAAGTCCACCGCCACCAAAGAAATATCTCTATAGAGGGTCATTTGAATGCACGAACATTAAGTTGTTAATATCTTTGTAAGATTAGCTAACATTCGTTTGCCTCCTCCATTCTTCTGCAAAAAATCGCTAACGGCCGAAAATATAACGCTCCTAATTATTTTCCTCGTGTAGATTTATTTCAAATGTTCCGTTGATTGAAATTTGAAAGTATTAATACAGTTACATTCTATGTGCATACATAATGATGTACATTCATGTTGATGGATGAGTGAGCGGCAGTTGTCGATGTCACTTGTATACAATGAATAGAGTTTTGCCAATCTACTATGATATAATTTAGTTGGCTGGAAGGTAAATGGAATTATGCAAACTTCACTAGAATGACTTCATTTATGACATCACCGAATGATGTTTTTTTTTATCAGCAAACCGGTATCAGGGTTCCAAAATAAAATAAAAATGAAGTCACTATCTCAAATTCCTATATAAAGCAGTGATAGAATTAAAAATAAATTTAAAACGAACACTCGAAATATCTAGAAATTGTTATAAAGTTTATCACCGTGTATATATTATTATAGCATATATTGCTTTGTAATTTTGTTAAATATAATAAAGAATATTAAACGTTAAACATAATATTTTGAATTTCATTTATATTTATTTATTGATTTCAGATGAATAACCTTTACAATCAAATATAAATAATATTGTAATACTGCTCAGTAAGAAGACAAATTTATACCGTGTCCGCCTCTAAAGTGGAGCATATGGATCCGTGTAGATCGACCATGTAGATAGTAGTGGAGATGTCCACTCCGAATGTGAAGTATTTGAATCTTCGCAATGTGAAAGCATGTCCTGATATTTTTTCACAAGAATTGTGAAGTCCTGCATTTTCAGTTTTTTTAATCTAGCAGATGTAGGAATCGAACACGTATTCCCTGGATGCGGGATGTGCACGCTAACCTCTTCGCTATCGGATATTACATAGTTAACCTATTTTTACTCGTATGAAATAGTCACAAATAAACTGTTGATTTATAATATGTTGCCTCAACTTTAAATGAATCTTTACAAAAGGACCAATTCCAACCGTGTACATCGATTGCGCAAGTAAGACCTTGCTTCCCACTACAATGCGCTTAAAATATCCACAACGTAAGAAACTTCAGGACCTATTGAAAGTTCCAGAAGTGTCCTAGGAGTAGATACCCATTGATGTAATATAGAGCCACTTGTTTATATCCAAAGTTTTCTTATTCAACTAAATTAATACTACTAAAAAAACTAGAAATGCTTTAAAGTCAATTAACCAATCCAATTAGTAGTTAAGATTATTTTTAAAACATACCTTTTTGTAAATATTATAGTTTCTTGTTATATCCATGACTTCGTTAAAATAATATAATAAAGACTACCATGCAATTTTCTCCACCTCTTAAATGAAGAAGCATCATTGAAACTGGTTTATCGGCGTGTTACGGATACATCAGAAGACTTTTAAACTGATCTGTCAAGTCAACAGCTAGGAACGAATAAATACCATTTGGAATTGGATAAAATTACCGAATGGTTGAATCTAGGAAAGTACGAAAAGATTGGCTAACGAAAGATTATTGGAGGCACTGAGTGTTTCCATATACTCAACTTAAAGATTCTAAATATATGGAGAATTTAAAAAATGTGTATTATGGTTTATGTTTCATACAGCTTCTATGAAATACGAGTAATAAGGGAAGCAAAATATATATAGCCATATAAAAACCAGAACGAAGCATTCAAAATAGTAATGCATCGATGTTTATTACTCTATTATCATGGTGTACAACGCCAATCTTTTATATTGGTTAATTTTAATACAGAGTACTGTAATCCGTAGCAAATATATTAGAAAGTTAAAAAATTCCCGCTATTTTGCACACGCCAGATGATTGTTTAGACATACTATAGAATTAAAAATGAATAGCTTATTAATTCAACAATAGTTTATTATCATATGATGTAACGTTACATTAGTACGTATTCAGCTATTTATTTTACAAATAAAATTACATCAGAAAATTTATATTTAGAGAATAATGTCGTGGTTTTGACCTCAATTACATAGTTGCATTGATGTCCACAATCGAATAATGATAATAATTTACCGAATGTCACCGTTCGCTTTCGATACTGACGCCTAGAGTGATGCTATTTTTTGAAAAACTTTTTTAAAATCAGGCCAGAAATTTCTTGTATATAATTGCTTTAGAATTGGCAACAATATACAAATTCAACAAGACATATTATTATATTTCCAATGATTAAAAAATGCGTTATTTTTTCCATAATATTTTTCCGCTATGACATTGATAACTAAATATATATATATATAAATATTATTACTCATGGAAAACCCACATCTCTCGTGACAATTCGATATATACGTATTATTATAAATGAAAACCAAATTCCAATTCATCTTTTAGATAAATATATACACATAGCTTTGTTTAAAATATTACATTGATAGAATCTTTGTAATAAAATCATATACATGTCTTCGCTGTATTTTAGCAATTTACGTGAAATGTATACACGTAGATTTGTTCTGTACAATAGTATAGAGAAGAAATAAGAACAAAATTGGTTTTCCTTAAATCAAAAACGATGTAAGAAAATCTGCTACCCTGAAATGGCTGAACCCAATCAGATATTTATTGGTCTAATGAACTCTGAAGGCAAACAATAATCAATTATTATTACATTAATTCCGTACAATATTTAGGGGAATTTCTTTGAGTGCCGGTATCAATTTACACAAGAAGGGAGAAACGCACACAACAAATCAAATCAATTAAATACTTATGATATAATCGTTTAAATTTAGTGATCGAATTTTCATTTTACATTATAAAGTCACAAAGCGTTGTACTATTTTTAATCTACCTGGAATATTTTAGAGTTTTTTTTTTGCCTACGTTAAATTTAAAAAGGGGTCGAGGCATAATTTTTAAATATCAATTTGTTAATACGTAGCCATCTGCGATGTGAAATATAAAAAACATATACATTGTTATACAATTTACTGTGTGATAATCGAAAAATGTCTAGAGTCTACAGTTGTTAACTGATAGCAAGAAACATTTTAGATTTAGAACTCCATTGACAATAGATTTTGAATCTTTGAAACTAGCATTGAAAATAGTAGATAGTTATAATCAATCAGTGGAATTATAAATTAAAATAATTATTCAACCGGTTGTAATTTTTTAAATCATAACATTCACAAGCTTATTATTTTTAAACATTTCCGCTCAGAATGTGGAGCATATGGATGGAGCACACTACGAAGACTTTTCTTGCAGACCGTTTTTTTTAGATTGATTTTCAGTCCATTTCTCGATCAATTGGACATCCAATCTCACATATATATTATGTACATCATATGTATGGGATTTTTTCATTTCCTTATGCAGCTCCATAATGCTTACTGAGAAAGTAAGACAGATTCTATTCCGGAAACTCACTCAGGTGGAAGATATCAATACCTGAGGTAACTTCGATAAACATAACCATTGGTATAATTACTGGCATGTGCTGATAGATACTCAATCGTTGGAGAACTCTAGTCATACATTGGTGCCATAGATGGAAAAGCTTTAGACCAGTAGGATAATAAAGCTTAGTCCCCAAGTAGCAAATGGAATTGATACAGTTTTAACGGAAATGTTCGGAAGGAAGACACGAATTTATTGTTATGCATAACAGATACTTTGCAGTTAGTTCCATTATTATATCAAAAAATTGACATTTAGAACATTAGACCGTTAAACTACAGGAAAATAATTTAAATAAAACGAAAACTAATTCGAATTTCAGTATGATCTCTTTGACAAAATTTAAATTTGGAGTATTTTCGACTAGTTCCTATTCATAACTCAAAGTACTTAATAAAACATAATATCAGGTGGATCCCTTTTGTTTAAATCGAACCAAATAAGACATGCGATTAACGATGTCTATGGTTAAATATATTCATATTTTCGCGGGAAAGTTAAACAGAAACCAGAGTTCGTATTTAAATTTTTTGACAACTTATAAAGTTCATCTTTTTTATCTACAATCGAAATGACCCTGAATTATAAAATCGACACAACGTAACCGCTCAATGCGATTCATTTCATTGTTGTTCTTTTATTTCGGAAACGTTGTTGATCAATTCGAACACTGCTCTGACCGGCTATAGATCCACGGAGGTATCAAAACGCAGTGAATCAAAACATTTTGCGATCAATAGTTTAACCCATTAACATAGAAGTCGTGACAGAAAAAATGAAATTATTATTTTTGAAATTACATTTCAAATTCGTCCAAGATCCAAATTTTGGTTTCCTGAAACAAAATAGCAATACAAGAAAATTTATTTATTTTAGTTTGTTGTTCAGTATCTATCGCATTCGCTTACGTAAAGTGTGAATTATGTAAAATACACAATCCATAATATGGAAGTTTAATAATTTTAAGAAGCTAGTGTTGAATTTAAAATTTATTTTAACTACCTTCAGTAGGTATTCGTAATTATTTTCAAAAAATATATAAAGAAACTCTTGCGTTTTTAACTATAACTGGATATATATTTAAATACATTTGCACAAACATACCTCTACTGCTATAATTTCCTTGTGAAAATCTAGAGTACACGTTTTAACAATATTATATTATTGTATTTCTTTTTAAGAAGGAATTTTTAAAGAGCTTGAAAATGACTTTTGCCTTAGTCATTATTTTCTCAATGTGATAAATAATATTTAATATGATGCTTAACCGCAGAACTTAATAATGAAATTAATTAACTTAAATATTTCGTAATTTGAAATCACCGATGATGTTTTTACTATAAATAATTATTGTTTCATAATAAATTAATCATTCCTCGGATGCAGCTGGTCAAAACAGCTATATACGATATTATATACACGAATATGTTAGGATATAGAAAATTTATTATTACACGAACAACGTGTATATATTAACTGTAAAAGGTTTCTAAGCTCTGTTGTCGTTCGGGAATACTAAGCAATGGATGAATCTCAAATGTTTTTTATCGACGCTAAGTAGAAAAACTTGATATTCTAATACTATCATAAAAGATAGTCTGTTTAGTTAACACCATAATTCTATGACCATTATTATATACTTTTACTCCCCGGTAGCGTAGAGGTTAGCGGGCATGCCTAGGAATGCGGGTTCGATTCCCACATCTGTCGAATTTCATATCCAAATATGCAGAACCGGATGCCCATTGAGTTGAGCAATTGTCTGACAAACAATTCTCGTGAATAATAATCTGTCAAGACATCTTCACATTGCGTAGATCCACATACTCTACTTTCGGAGTGGATATTTTCACACTAGATCCATATGCTCTACTTTCGGAGCGAATTTGGTATAAACAAAAACAAACAAAAATTTATAGCACTAGTTAATTTTTTTTTAAATTTATAAGACAATTCTAGGGAAAAATAAGACGTCTTCACATTGCAAAGATCTATTTACACACCACTTTCGGAGTGGATATTTTCACACTGTGTATCTCCACTTTGAGAACAAACGTGGTATAAGAAGAAGAAGACTGCCAAATATCTCCTGAAGTTTATTTTAGTAGTATTTAATGCCTTTGAAATTTTAAAGGCACTCATTTGTGTTCCCGAATAATATTTTTTCAATATGTTTATTGAATATTCAATAAAAACACCGAATTGCAGACTTTATTAATTAATTTGGAGTTCATATATAAAAATTGTTGTTCAATATAAATAGATATAATTGATATGTTTAAAAGCTCATAATACATTTTTTTTAATGTCAAAAAATAGTGCAGACGAATAAGGTTTCGTAGGCTATCGGTTGTCCTTCAATGCCAAAGACAGTTGGCCATGGACCCAAGCGAGACGTACCACGTACCTACCAAACCAAGCGAATTGAAACAACCAGTTGCTCGAGGGTTCACGGTGCGTGAGTACGCTTACGTCGCGGCATTTGTACCACACGGTGTGCCACTGGCATTCTCGAAACCGCGCCGCGCCGTCCGGTCGCTTCGCGCGCTCTCTCGCCAAGCGTTCTATTTTCAAAATCACCATAACGATTTAAATATAAATCTGACAAACGAACTTTTTTTTAGTCTGGTAACATTGTGGACACGAACGACTGACTGTGCAATATAAAACCGTTTGAAAATAAATAATATTTGACGACTTTTTTGTTCTTATTTCAAATTTTGTGTTGTTTTTTTCGTGTGTTTTCTACGAACAGTTTTATATCGATTTTGTTATTTTGTGTTCATATGTTTTGTGACTTAAGTTAACTTTTCTGAAGACCAAACTCAGAAAAAAACTTTTCCTTCGTTTCCTTGGTAAGTAAGTTACATATATCGTGATCAGTATTATTATACACAGATTACAGAAAAAAACATTTAAATATACATCAAGCCACATAATTTTGCTTATTATACGAAAACTATTTTTTATGCATTACAGAATACTACATTATACTACATAAATTAATTTAGTCACGCTTGCTATCGCTGGAAAACAGTCAACGAAAATACGTTAGATCGGAGTGTTTCCAAAATATTCAAACATAATACTTTTTATTTTATACATAGAATTTTCACTCTGAAGTCTTTTTCAAATTTTCTTTGACTTTAAATCTATTTTGCCATTACTTAATGACACCGGCCGATGCTTGGTTGTTTGATATTTGCTTTTGAAATGTTAGTTTGTTTAACACTACAGTTATTACTATATTATGTTATATTAGTAATACACCATGTAATGGTGTATTCAGATTTAGCTTTTGCAGGCTGTCCTATTTCCTTGCGAAACAAATAAAGCCTTTTGAAAGAGTGTTCTATGTCTGTGACAGTTGAGGGACCAATGTTAATGTCAACAGGCATAACATACCTACGTAATTTGCAACTAACCAAATTGCAGCTAACTCATGCTCTACGAGTTCTGAAAAGTGGTTTCGCGCTTAGAAATCATTTAAACTGAAAAGGTCTAAATAGCAAAATAACCATTCGAGCCTGTGATGAGATCATCCTGCATTAAAATAAATTATATTATAAAATATTAGTACTCATTTATTTGTATGTATATAAATTCACAATTAGACAAATCAAACTACCATGAAGGTCAATCTTTAGAATGTCTATGAACTGTTTTACCGTAGCTACATACGTAATCATTTGGTTTATGAATAATACATAAAAATATATCACTATTGTCTTAATAATCCTTTAGAAGCAATGTATTTCTTGAGTGGAGTAGTGCACCAAATAAGAAAATATTAACCGTTCGACTGCTAAATAACGATATATCGTCGATCTTGATGTTAACGAGAAATGTGTACAATTATTGTAGATTAATACGAAATATAAATTATTGGGCGGGCTATTGATTATAAGATAGTCTTATTTAATATATATTATATGAGTAAGTTCTGTACCAATGCAGAATAAGCAGGTCACTCCGCTAAAAGCAACTTTTCAGGAAAGCGTTTTAATTTTATGAAATCTGCTGATTTCATTTTAATAAATTCAGTTGATTTCATTTTAATAAATTCAGTTGATTTTCTGGAATATGTAAAATATGATTAAATAATAGAGAAATAAACTTTTAACGCGAAAAATACGAATTTCAGAAACATCATTTTGACACATTTTGAAATATTCCTTTATTGTAAACAATAGGTTCTCAAAGATCCACCCCCCGGTGGGCGCTGAAGTCTTCTAGGGGAGCGATAGTGGGTTCAAAATAATTTGAGGGGCGTTCAGTAGGTCTAAAGGGCGGTAGTTTTTTATAGGAAAATAAATGAAAAATTGGGGGAGTTTAGGTATTTGGGGGGCGTTGATTTCTTCTAGAAGAAATTAACCCGAGCTTAAAAAAATGAAAGGGGGCGGTGAGTAATTCTGAGTATACTTTTTTATTCGAAAAGGATGCGGTAGGGCAAAAAAGATTGGGAATTTATGTTTTAAACTTTCCAACGTATGATCTATGTCGTACCTTATTGGTGTAATTCAATAGATTTGGTCAAAAACAAAATTTGCTTATTTTCATTTATTTAGTTATTTCAGACTGTGGTATGCATTAATTAACCGGATATATTTAATGTATTGTATAATATTTATTAGCGAGATACCGAAAAACATCGCCGGTTTGGGACGGCTGCACTGGATGAAGGCCTCTCAGAACGTGTATAATCTCAAATCTAACAAGAGTGGCAACATGACATCACGTATAATAATAATTCCACCGTTATTTCCACACATTATTGTAATTAATAATTCATCGTAGCCACGCCTATTCTTCATGACTGCAAGTAACGCAAACATAAAAATTACAATTAAGCAACTACGGGTTCAAAACACCTGTTCGAAAAAATGTGTTTGAGTTACAAATAGCTCTACAAAAATTATGTTGAACTGGTCGGAAAACGGTCAATGTCTACTACCGATGTCGTAAATGAATAAGTAGCCATCATGTTACCAGTTTTGATATGTTGAATGTTTGAAAATGTGTATATGTGATGAAATTTTACCACTCCGTTTGAATCCTAAATAACAATATAAGAAATGATAATAACGAACAGTTTGCGTTTTTGTGCCTCACAATGATTTGTATCAAATCAAAAATAATTATAAATGCCAAGATTGGATTGTACGCTAGAAATTTAAAACACATTGTATCAACCATATAACATAAGGATGCTCGAAAATCATAACTTCAAAACAGTGAACGATTCAGTTTATCGTATTTTTATTATAAACTAGACCCGGCCACACGTTGCTGTGGCTCAGTCTGGTTAAAAATAATGCCACTGTTTTTCAAAAAGCATGTTTTTTAGCATGGGTGACATCTTTATAATAATTTAAATATAATAAAATAAATTTCAAGCATTTTTTTTTATTACAGCATATACTGTTTTCTTTATTTGATGATAAATCCATCCAGTTAATTAATTGTGTCAAAAGCTATTTCTGTTTTGAAAACTAATATACACGTAAAAACGTGTAACTACGGAAATCCAACCCGCTACTTCCAGGCTATCGATTCACAAGCATGCTCACTTTGCCGCCGAGGTAGCAATGTACAAAAGAAAGCTTAAGAAATTAGTGTGTTTGAGTTTTTATTTAAATGGCCACTGTGATAAAACCCAATCGATGCAATAAATGTAACTTTATACATATCTATAAACAGCATATTTGCACAAATCTATATTAATTTACTTTAATCCTTTGATTGTCAATTTTACATGTATGATAAAAACATCAGAGAAAACACATTATCGAGAGCTTTCTGTTTAGATAATGCGTGCAATACCACCATATATATTATTTAAACTTATATGGTACTTCAATATTGCTGTCGTATCCTGCAATCCTTGTTAAATGATTAAATATCATTCATGTTCAATACATATAACCGTGTAAAATTACATAATTAAAAATGAATACGAAATAATATTGAGTCAGTAGGTAAGCAATATTAGTAATTGGTAACCCTGGAGATATTGCCTGAGAAGTTGTTGATTAATGATTAGGTACCCACCTGCTTTTTGGACCATAACAATGGCCGCGCTCTTTTTTATGTGCAATCCATCTTGATACGTTGCCTTTACATCGTGGAAGAGTCGTGACGCTTGGTCGAAATGCTTCAATGAAATTGTAAGTACGTAGATCATATCGTTAAAACTCGACTAAAACGCACCAAGTGCGTTATATTAATCGCCAAAGACATCTTGGTGGAACGTACAAAATCATATACGTCTTCGATATATTAATTTAAACGGTAAAATACGAGTAGTTTGTAGAACTCCAACGTAAACCTCAACCAATATGAATTGTCTACTGGTCAGTTTTGGAATTAGGCTCTCTAAATACAAATATTGAATAACGAACTACCAAAATTGAACGTGCAGTGCCTTATAATGTGAAGCGCTCCCAAGTGCCAATAATGTTTTTGTAGTAGCTTTCAATCGACTGGTATCAGCACATCACCGGATAATCGAATAGGAGAGTGAGAAATTAGTGCATCTATTATACAATACTAATATAATCTATATCCATTAGAAATTTCAAGTTAAACATACACTGTGTTCTTATAGCACAAATGATTCATGTTATATCTTTTTGTACTTTATTGCATTGCTGCATAACGAATAAAAAAAATAATGGTGATGGTGAAATTGAATAAATAATACACAAAATCATCCACACAAATAAAAAAATGTTAGCGCTCATTTATAGAGAACCAAAAAAGCTTTGTTGCTAGTTTCGCTATACCCAACCCCCAAATAGACCAACCCTTTATTATTTATATCAGTGAATATCAAACGATTCTCAATTATTTGCTATTTACGTCTTATATTTTTGTTTATTTAAAAATGTGTGTGCCTTCTCATTGTTGGAGATCCATGTCTAATAAATACTCCACAACCTTGTAAAAATAGTAATTACGTTCTAAATTATTTAAAACTGGTAAACTTCCATATGTGAGATCACTGTTAGCGA
>JAGVSQ010002462.1:0-24612 GCA_022683975.1 Rhyacophila evoluta | reverse complement strand
ATCTCACATATGGACGTTTACCAGTTTTTAATAATTTAGAATTTAAATAATTATATAATTAAAAAACCATCAAATTTAACTAATAATTAATAAAAGTGTTTTTCCTTTGCTGTTATCCTGTCATTGAATTTGATGGTAACTCAATAGAAATATTGATGATCATAAAACAAAAATAAAATATTTAACCATTTACTACTTTTTGTAAAAGCATAACAATTCTTTTATTCTAAATTCAAACTTTTGTTTTAACCATAATCATATTGCCAACTTTTATTGAAACTAGTACAACCAGTATAATTATTTCATTTTACAAATATTGAATATCAGTTAGATAAGTATGTACAGATAAACAAAACTTGATATTGACCAAGATAAATATTAGAGTAAAGCAATTTTTGTTAAATGTGAATTATTGCTAATTTTGTGAATACAGCTAAATTAATACTTTACTTCTGTTAGTAGTTTACATAATTGCATTTTCAATTTATTATCATTAATCAAATATAAATGCTTCAACTATATCATAAATTTCATAATGTTGGTGAATATTAACAAAAAATGTTTTATTTTTTGACATCTTCAATAGTTAGGCAAATTTTAAATTAGATTAGAATTGAATAAATACCGACAGAAACACATTCCTTCAATATTTAAATAAACACATGCATAGGGCAGTGAACATATTTGATGGTGATTTTAATGATCACAAATTAGATTATGAAAACTATTTTAATTTATTATATATGACTAACGATGATAGAATATATCAATCGGTAAACAATAAAATACAATGTGTCAATAGAGAAAGACATAAGCTTTCAGCAGATATTATAATCATAATATTCTATAACATGAACATAGACAATATAATATATATTTATTTTACATGAATCTAGACTATAATATTTACAAAGCATGTTGATACTAACATAGTCAATCACTACATTTATATAGGTATTTATATTATAAAATTCCCTCTTAAGCATTTACACAATACATTTCAATCAACTAGATACTTAAAATATGAAAGCACTTAAAGGTTGTGAGCATTTCTGATGAAAAAGAATGAGTTAAGGGCTGTTTTTTATATTGTCAAGAATTTTTACTGATTTCTTTTGTTGTGAATCATGAAATAACTATATTTAGACTAGCCACATATGAACTATATGTACACTGCAATCGCAGTATGTCTTAATTCAATATTCGTATAATTTTCATTTACTATATGTAAATATTCTGCCATATGTGATTTAGATGAGAATTGTGGCAAGCACAATGCGTTTGTGATATGGTTGTTGTTTGTCTGTGGTCAGCCATGGTGATATTTGGAAAACATTATTTTGCAAAAAAACAAGTCATGATAAATAATTCAAAAATTTACAGTTAAAAGTGTGTGTTTTATACGTTGTAATTGTTTTGTGGCCAAAAATATACCATCCTCATTTATCTAGGGTTAAGATTTCTATAGACCAGGGTTTCCCAAACTATGTTCCGCGGAATACCAATTTTTTCCTTTGGACCTGAATAGGTGTTCCGCGACAATTTGAAAAGGTTTTATACACCACAACACATTTTTAAATCTTATCACTAGTAAGAATTACTCGGTTTAAAAAATAAACTAAGTGTTCCGTATAAATTTCCACGTTTGCAAAGTGTTCCATTGCAGTTTGGAAAACTGCTATATACAATCAGGGGGATATACAGACAAGATCAATATTGTCTACTGTTAACTCTTGCTGGAAAGCTATATTGAATTTGAATAGCATGAGTTTTTATTTCAATATATAACAAGCAGAATATATAGAGCTATATGTGGAAATGACAAAAAGAATTTAATCTTATTGAAATTGATACAATTTATAAACCAACAATTTATAAAGGAAAATTATTTTTATTATATTTAAAAAAAAATTGACTAGTTAATAAGATTATCATTTATGAAATGTTTGGCAGCAGTCATTGTGTCATTATTCGTGATTTAAAATGTCTCATAATGTAAATTAGACAGAAAATTTCATATGCATAAGATATTGGTGGTTTTCAATTTGGTGTGTATTATAATGTTAAAATTTTTTATTCAAGTATGACTTTTGTTTTTGAATCTCAAAAGTATCTGGAAATGTACCCACCACCTTTTCGCCATGGTATTATATCCTTCATAAGAAGCATATATAATACCACAGCAGTTTGACTAGAACACGACAGCCATTAAAATATAAATATAGATTTAAGTGATATTGCTTATATATTTGAAATTAGGCATGGTTAAAATATAGTTCAAAGTAGTAATAAATGCTAGTGCTTTTATTTATTTGAATATATACAGTGGGAAACACCATTAAAGTCCAATATTAAATTATATTTAATAAATTTACCAACAATGAAATAGTTAGTAACGCAATTGTTCTCTTAGGTACACAAGACAAACTAATATTTTAAAAGTCAACACACTATTTAAAATAATATATTATCTGTATTATTTATTGCATAATACATTAAGTTGACTAGAAACTAGATTTTGTAAAATTAAGTGAGAAATAGTGTTGGACTAGTTATTGGAATGATAGATTGCAAAACTATATTGTATGTATAACAGTAGTATAATATATAGCATATTGTCGCTTCATAATTGATTTGTCGAATAGACCAACTGTCAAATGTTCATAAAATGAAAAACAAATTTCATTCAAATACACACATGAAGGTATCTGAGGTATTTTTTAAAAGCCATATATCATTGCTGTATTATAGAAGAATAGAATTACAGTATATAGTATTGTAAAAAGTATCCAATCAATTGAAACATGTTTTGTTTTTTAAATCATGCACTGTTGATATTCAATAAACCAATCTTAAATCGACGATATGGAACCAAATACTTCATGGTGAAAATCTGAACTAATATTCAGTGGGTGAGGGTTGCATAGATACACACTTCCCACAAAACTTGAATAAGAATACATTTTCTTCCTGCGATACTATGACATATTTATAAATGCTGAGATAATCTTTATGTAGGCTAGCTCTACTATCGTTTATATTGTACTAGAAGTTTCAATTGTACATTATGTAATTTAATATGATATAACTGACGTAACACATACTTGTAAAAATATGATACCGTTTCTTGAATTTATATAAATAAAGTATTTATATAAATTCAAGATAATTAGAATATGGAAAAGTGAACGAAATAGTACCCGGAAAGGTGATGCATTGGTTTATTGTAATTTGAGCTTTTGATAGATTCAAATTCTTATTTACAGGTTAGATTTTTTTCATGTCATGAAAAAAGTTTTAAATAAATAGTTGCAAATTACGAATAAGAAAAAAAAGTTACAGAAAAATGGTGAATCGCCAATGCTGTTCCAATATGGAGCATATGGACCTAATTAGTGTGGAAGTATGTTACCAGGTTATTGTGAGAATTGGTTATGTATTATTTTTTAAAACCCTTGTGCCCATGTCTTGCACCTAACTTACATGTACATTGTTGATATAATTATGGGATGCAAACTTTCAATCCATGAAATAGAAATGCAGCACACTAGGCACTGTTCCACTACAGGCAGCTGAAGATGTAGGTATTTCATATTGCATAGTACCAATTTGAAAAATAAATATATTACCCACTCTGAAATATTTTCAACAATTGTATAATTAAAAATATGTTGACAAAAATAGGTAAGTTAAATTTGCTATTTAAATGAATTTAATCGCTCACCACCCTATTGATATGGTAAAAGTATGTAGATGACACAAGTTAATTATTTCATGGATAAATTAGTAAAATCTATAGATATTCCACGTCGTTTAACATTTTTCTTGAACCTCAGTCTTGGTCCCAACACATACCTACTCAAAGTATGAAATAATTTGTGAAACATGAATTATATGATATTATGTTATTGACATTTTGAATACTTTTTTACTTTAATCACTTATTACAATCCATTCACCTGGTTATAGTCATAGAGAAAGTGAAGATTCAACCATAATATAATAGCTTAGATGATAAAATGTACTCCAGTGCACTTTGTCCATTTAACTTAATTGGTAGTGTACATTAATAGAGTCAATTAATGACAGTTTCTTTCACAAAGTGTTTAAGTTAACAGTACCTAGTTAGCATTAGGTACATAGGCATACTAGTTTGATAGATGCACGATAGAAATAGGCACGATAGGAAAAGAGGCACAATTTTTTTGCCACTAAATTAAATTGAGCCACCAAATTAATTTGAAGGGTGTTGGTAGTATGCACAAATGGACACATTATAAAAGTGAAGTTTACTGAAAGTTAGTATTATTGCATCTGAAAATTTATGGATTAAACATGTAATAGGCATATGGCTATCTGTATGAAGAAAGCGTTATGTAACAGTCATTGTTTCAAGAAAAATCACAGATTATAGTATTGAAATATATTTGCTCAGTTATCATATTTCGCGTAAATACTATTAAATAATGTTCAAAATATAATGACATGATAGTCCTGGCAATACACTGAATGAAGAAAGTCTTTATTGCTCTTTTGAAGTGTTTTTCTGAAAACATACTAATTAGCATTTAAACGAGCATCACAGTCAGCTGCACGTTCTGTTAATTCAAATTCAATGAAAATCGAGGTTTTTAAAAGCATATATTAGTTTTCATTGTAGATAAAGAATATATATTAGATGAGTTTTGGTTGAGTTTAAGATTTTAAGTGAAGGTTTTGTACTATAATATTTTGAATTGAATTTTGTATTAATTAAGAATGATTTTATTTGAACATGCAAAAGCAAATTAGTATGTATAGTTTTTTAATATGGCATTTTGATTAATATCAATCATTCATTCTCTAGGATAGACACTGCAAGATAAAAATGAACTTGAAGAAATTTACATATTATATATATTATGGCAAAAGAGTTAATATCATATAATAATCATTTTATTGTTCAATATCAATAAAGTGCTAATTGTTATCTGGTTTATGTTTCTTACCAATTAATTTGTGCATTCACAAACACATTTAAATGTTAATTCAAATAAAAAAAATAGTAATGATAAATATATTGATAGATTATATGATATTATTACAATGTTCTTGAGTAAAAAGTACCCAATAAACTGAATGAGTAAATTATAGAAAGTAAAAATGTGGTTTAGGTCACAATGACATTTGATTTTTTAAACTGAAAATAATATTTATCTAGATATATATTTATCACCAACTAATTACCTATGTATATATTACAACCTAACTAGGGTAGTAATAGTTTGTGGGCATTTTTTTTATTTTGAATTCAGTTCCGACTAAATGCCTTTTGTATTAGTGAATAACTCAGAGAAAAGATGATATTCAGAAACAATATACAGAGTAGCTGGATACCATGGTCCCTCCGGAGTGTCATATTAATTTACTAGTGTCATTTAGGGCTGTGCTCTATTTGCTATGTTATGTTATATACATCCCTACCATATGTACGTAGGACTGGTGTAAAGTGATTGTTTTAGATGCTTTAATAATTGCATTTGGGAAATAATTATGTTACTGTTACTGAAATCATGCCATTTTATTTCACTATGGTATTCTCAAACTCCGAAGGTAGATAATACACCACTTTAAATGGTTAATATGAATATGACTGATACAAATTAAATCTAAAGAATATAATGACAACATCTCTTTTAGTAAATTTAAAGAATTTGAAGCATGAAGGGCAGGTACTACAATATTTTAAATTATAGTTTTCATCAATTTTTATGTATTGTGAAATATACTATTTTAGGCAAGTCTACACAATAATTGATTGATAATATTACTATGCCAATAATTATTCAGAGTAAGTCTTTCAACATTGTTACAATTAAATTTTTTTGAAAAATTTAAGTGACTTGATTTATATATTAAAATAATTTCACTTGGTAACAGACTTAAAAATAAATGAATATGACACTGGGGGTATTAATTAAGGGGTTAACTAGACCAATTAATTTTCAACATTTGATCAAACCATCAACAAGAATAGTTACATAATTTATAATGTATTCCATAGCAACACCCTATGATTAAGCTACGATTGGTTGATATAGTTTTATATTTGCATTCAAGACAATATTATATTATCATCCTTAAACAGATACCCTGGATTTTGAGAGTATTTTCAAAATTTCAGGTAGGCAAGTGTTATATAAATAATTAAACAATATTTATAATACATCATCATGTGTATTTTATATTATGATTCAAATAAACTTTTCAGATTATTTGCATTCAAAGAAACATCTAAAAATGGTTAAATATGTAATGTTATAATATAAATGAGTCATTTTTAGTTATCAGATGAACTAAATTGTTGAAAAATAGGAGTTTAAATCACTCAAGCATTTGATTCCTTGAGATCTTGCAGTCTAGCGAGCTGATGAGGTTCTAATTCATCAGGTATACTTGCTCTACCTCCTTGGACTTGCTTGGGAGGGGATTGTCGACCACTGTCTTCGGGAGATTCTACATGTTCTTCTACTGGAGAATCCTTTGGTACTTCTTGGGCCTCTTCAATGACGTTTTCTTCAATTACGGGCGGCGCTTCTTTTGGTGGATCAGTTTCTTCCTCTTCTTCATTATCTTCTTCTGTAGGGAAAGGTTCTGGCTCCTCAATCATAGGCGTTGCCGCTGTGATAACGATTTGCGCTACTCCTAATCCAAAATCCGCTTCTGCTGCTTTGCTTGGCTTTTGTTTTGTTTGCTTCTTTGGTTTTGCCTACAAGAAATATAATAAATTTCTCTCATCTCAAAACAATATAGTGTGATAATGTAAGTAGAATTAAAGTAAATTTTAGATACAATATTTATGCTAGTCGCATTTTAGTCATGCTCCAGTTATATTGAGTTAAGTGATACTACAAGGTGTTCATAAAAAAGCGACAAGTAACTAACTATACAATATGTATTAATTATGCCAGTTGTGTTGGGTATTTCAAATGTAATATTTTTATAACATTATTTTCTTTCAGTAGCAGTTTCATTTCCTGAAGGGAGGCAATCATTAGGTTGATGACAATGCTAGAGTGTTGTCAGATTGCTGTATGCTGATATTTGACTTGCTGATGAGCATGAATTAAGAAGAAATTTCTTTTCTGGTTGTTTTCTTTTTAAATAGTATTATGACCACACACAATCCACCATATAAAATTTTCATAATCAAAACAATACCTAGTCAATTAACCTTTATAGGAATCGTGTTTAAACGCAATGATGTGACAAAGTAAGGAGCTATCTGAAAACCATTCAAAATCAGTTGAATTGTAAATGAATGTGACATTTTAAGTACTGTGAAATGTTTTTGCACCAAAAAGATTTTATTTTACCTTTAAAACTAAAATAATTTAAAATTGATTAATAGATTTTTGCAGTTGGTTTGTAAGCTACGTGTGATAATATAATAATACATGGTTAATGTAATATGTAATGGATGATATGTTTACCTCATCTTCGATGATAACTGCAGGAACATCTTCCACTAGTGAAATGCATGAAGTAGAATTGAAAAATGTATCAGTTAGAATGATGAAAAACAATGTATAAATGGGTTACTCATTATAGTGATGTCATAAATAGTAATGGTATAATCACTTGTATTCAAAGTAATAAAAGACCTAAATCTGGATATTTTTGTCAACAAAACATTTTTACCTTTCACATCTACTTCTGGGATTTTGGAATCTTTGGATTGGAATTGTGATCCATACTGCTCCTGTTGATTTTGACTAAGTTCTAAATTAAATCCATTGGAGTCCTGATCCTGCTGCAGGGGTGGAGGCGGAGGCGGGGCGATATCAGGCTCACCAGGTTCTTTGGTTTTTTTTTTGGTTTCTATTACTAGTAAATGAAAAAATATACACAGCACGATTAATACCATTATTGTGCAACAGTGTGTTGGTATGTTGTGACTTCCTCTGCGCTGCTAAATGCTAAGGTTTCGCAGCGGCCATGTATTTGTAAAACGCGCGAAAATAGCATTTGTATGTATAATAAAATAAATTCGAATTCTTATAGATTAAATTTATGAATATCGGTACAGTCAGTAGGTGTGTAGTAGTAGTAGTGAATGAAAATAAATTAACACCTTGCGCAAAAAAAAAAAATATTTTTAACCCTTCCTTTAAATTTTTTCCAGGAGCCAGATAGTCGATCCAGAAGTACACTACTAGAATATTAGATTTTAAATATTATGAAGGGTTACAAAATGCTGCACAATGTTACTAATTTATGGATTACGTTTGACACCAAATCTATTCTGTTGAGGCTGTACAAAGCTATCTACAAAAAGAAGACGTTTTTAGTATGATTAGGTCATAGCTTTTTTTCTATTCCAGTTCTGGAAAGCTGCTAAATACTATCTACAGAATGTATTTGGCGGAGCTATGGGATGCAAGCATGACCTGTGAGGACCCTAGAATACTTGCTTATGACAGGGATTCCTGGAGTGAATATTTATTATACTATCTTAAAATGGCCCTTTCACATTAATTGGTAACTTTAATATTCGGATAAATTGTTATTACATTCCACTACTCTAAATAAGGTAAAATGAATAATTGAAAAAACGTAACCACAAGAGATGATAAATATTTGAAATGCAAATAATTATTTTGTACAAAATACACACAATACCTTTTAAATATGTTTGGATAATGAGAGATTTAAGAATTTATACTTTTGTTTTGCATTTGAAATCCATCTGATAATTCATTAAATCATAGATACCATATAATTCTATATTATTACAACTTTAACGTTACCGATTTAAAACTACCAGTAAAACAAAAGTAGTGGTTATTGAAACGCAACATAAAAATTATAAAACAAATAATTGTTTATTGTAAAATATATATTTGGTTTATGGTAAGTAGGTGGTTATTGTAAATTTAAAAATGAAATTCTAATATTAGGTAAAGTTTTATAATATCCTTGTTAACCGCAAAAATGATATAGCGCTAATAGTTTCATACATTTTATATTACATGCATTTTAATCAAATAAATAAATGAGTGAGTTTAAATTATTAAATTTAATGTTATGAAATATAAACTCATAATTTTGTTCTTCACAAGTCAAATTATAATATTACTATAATTATTAAGCTGAAAAGATGACTGTGTAAAATCATATTATATCATTACTACATTATGTTAAAATAAAAATAGCAAACTATCAAAAATATATGATTATGGTATACACATAAAAATTGGACTGATTATTTTGTTATATTAATAGTAGAAATAAATATTTGTATGTTTTATTAAGTTGTTTCATATAAATGGTATCGACAGCAATTATTATTACAGTATAATATTATAATGTTTGATGAATAGACATTAAAAATGGTTAAAAAAAAATTAACGCGCAAGAGGAAGCCACAATAATAATGTCAAAAAAATCGTTAGAAGTGTTCATAATTTTAAAAAATGTCATGTGATAAAGCATTCTTCGATAGGGTTTTAAAAATATATTTGATTGCTGAACAATTTCGCGGATACTTACTTCCATTCTCATCGGGTGGTTGGTCAATACTTGGAGTAGGTTGTGTGACTATTACTTCAGCTGGTGCCAGAAGGAATCCTGGAGGAGTGAAGACTGGAGGAGCAGAACTTGGAGGTGTCCAGTCTTCATCTCCAGTCAAAGGGTCACCGTTCTGAGAGCGGAAAATATATATTTTTTATTAATATATATTAACAGCCAAACAATTGTTAAATTAAATTTCATTTAGACATAAATCAGAAATGACCAAGTGATATCTGAAAACAGATGATTTGTGATTGAAAATGATAGTCAACTTGAGTTAATAAGAAGATGGTGTAATTTTGTCACTAAATAAAAATATAATTGGCGATGTTTTGAATTTTGAAATTCAATCTGCTTATAAACCTAGTCAACTCTATTGGAATATAGCTGAGCCATAATTGGAAAATTTGTAGACCGACAATATATAAAATGTGTACCTCATCACATTCCTCGACCACTAAAGAGGGGAAGTTGCCTCTGGCTCCATCCAACTCTCCATACCACCATCCATCATCCACATCGTGCGCGCATTTGTTTATAATTCGCAGAACCTGCAAGCAGAAATAATTGATTAAAACAAAATTATTCCCTTTTTGGTACCAGTTTTTTACCAACATCTTGTTATAATAGACGATGGAAATACCAATTTGTTTTGGTTGGATCGTTTGTGAGATTACTAAACCAATTAAAAACTTTAGATTGTATTTTTTAGAGTAATAACACTTAACTGACCTGTCCCTCTTCAAATGAGAGTTCATCAGAAGCAGTTGCATCATAGTCATAGAGAGCACAACAATACATTGACGCTGGAGTGTCTCCATTTACTGGAAGAGTCGGTTGCGTTGCAGGCTTCGTGATTATTGGTGCCGAGATGACTGATATCTGGTCTGGTGACTGAACCGTGTCTCCATCTTCACCGTCCACCGTGTAGTCCACGGATGAGAATGAAATCTGTGTTACCAATCCTGGCGTAGACGCCGCCTTTGCAGTCAATTTAAACATAATATTGAAATAATAAAATACAACTTGTTTGTAATACTTCTTCATTGGATTCATTATTTTTAAATTACATGTATCAACACTCTAACATTGCTCTTATTTAACTCTTACTCTGAGAAATAGTTTAATTACTAGTGAACATTCATAATTAAATAATTTATATTTCTTACTATAACGCAATATACTAAATACTTGTGTATAAAAACCATTACCTTACTGAGAGATGGTAAAATTGCAAAAACATGTGTAAAGAAGGCCTTTACAGTCATTCATATTATTGCTGAGGGGTAATTTTTTCCTCTACAGCTCACTATAAAATCATATTTGAACGCAAAACAGTTTTAAGATCTCTCCAGAATAGTTATTGAAAATAAGATTTTGGATCAGTCAGATATGATCATCTATCTTCACCACTGCCATGCCATGTATAATATTATATAAAATATTTCAGAAATATCTGAATTGTATACTAAACAAATTTAAAGTAGCTAATTCATTTTCTATGCATTAATTTTGTTGTTTCAGACACGTTGATTGATCTTCATTAGGATTAGGGCTGCTAATCATTGCAGTAACCTGATACGCAATCCATTGCAAGAATAAGAAATATATCCTCAACAGTGATGTCAACTTCAAGCGTACAAAATATCTTAAATAATCAACAATTTGTTTTCCTATTATTTGTTGTAACTTTCATATATATGAGTAGTTTCATACGTACTGTATCTTGTGATATTGCTATAATTGTATAGTGTTT
Source organism: Rhyacophila evoluta (assembly GCA_022683975.1). Classification (NCBI taxonomy): domain Eukaryota; kingdom Metazoa; phylum Arthropoda; class Insecta; order Trichoptera; family Rhyacophilidae; genus Rhyacophila; species Rhyacophila evoluta. The sequence continues at coordinate 13,304 of JAGVSQ010002462.1, read as the reverse complement.
GGTTCTGGGTGACTTGAAAGGGCTTGTTAATAAATGATTAAATGAGGATTTAAAATGAAACGATAAATACAATCATTTTGTTATAAGCAATATTGAAATGTATAAATGATATACATTTTTAGAAAGAAGATGTTATTTTGTATTCACAAATTCTTCTGATCGTTATTTTATAGATTTTTTCTTTCACAACTTTTGTAATTAACACGTTTGCTGCTAAAGACGCCCCTGGGTGTGTCGCACACACAGACATGTCGCACCGAATGTGTTAAAATGGTATTTTTTGCAGTCTTCAAAGACTACATTAGATAGATCGTTTTTAATGAGAATTGGTTGTCAGCCAATCACTTAACCCATTGAATATCCACTTCTACATTGGTGAATTTCAAATATTCTTATGCAACTGCGAAATTTTAACTCATAATCTACAACATGGAAGCACGCTTTTTCACAATAGTATTATTTTATTTATATTATTTGTCAACATTGTGTACCTAGGTTTAGAGTTATAAGAATACATAGTTTTCTAAGAAAACAAATAACAATAAGAGGATGATATTGTTAAAAGATTGACATACATGAGGGCATTCATGTGAGGCACCGGATGCTCTGATGAATTGGCAAATTGCAAGTACATATTTTTTTTTCCATGATAGTATAATTCTTCGTTATTTAATAATTCTAACGAAGTTATTAACTAACAAAATAAGTGTTAAAAGATCACAATTTTCAAATTCCGATGGTTAATATAATATATTTTGAAAATGCATCTCAAAATGTCAATGCAAAAGAATGTAAGTGACATTTTGCTGATTTTGGGTTATATACGGCATTGGGTTCACCAAAATTTTGTCTATAAGCTGCCCAAAAGGTGTTCATAGAAAAATGAAAGGGCGTCTATGCTGCGCTTCAATATGTCAATGTTTTCAGTTTAAAACACAGAGAAAAGTTTTTTTGAATTTTATCATATTAAGTGTTTGCTAAATATTGTGTCGACAATTTTAAGTACTTAGCGGTACAGATTACGGGAGATGGCACATCACAAAGTGAGGTTACTATTCAAATAGGGATACATGGAGCAACCTTTAATTCCATACGAAATGTCTGGGACTGTAAGCTATATAAAGTAAAAACCAAATGCCCCCTGTTCAATGCATGCCTTCTGTCAGTGCTGCTCTATGGTTGTGAAACATGGCACCCAGCAAAGGTCCAAAGCAACTGTATTCTAAGCTTTGAGAACAGATGTATGGGGCGGATTCTGGGAATGCGGTGGTATGACTTCGTTAATAATAAGGAAACAAGAGAACAGACCATGCAGCCACTTATCACTGACAAAGTAAAGGTACGACGCTGGCCTTGGCTCAGCCACATAATGCAGATGACTCAAGAGAATCTTAACATGACCATGACCCAACCGGTTTTCGACGTCTTGTCTATAAATCTATAGAATGTGTTCGGCGGTGTTATGGGACGTAGGTATGACTTGGAAGGACGCAAGAATACTGGCAGGTGACAGGTATTCTTGGAGGCAGTATGTGGAGTCCAAATGCTCCACATAATTAGCGGATATGGAAGAAGAAGTATACAAAAAACTGGAATGTTTTTTAATTTTACTTCCAATATTTCTTGGCAAGCCAAAAGAATTTAAGTAATTTTAAAAGGCATTTTACTGTTTAAAATGATTCTTCAAAACAAAATTGAAAGAAAAATTTAAATTGTTATTATAGAAGGAAGTCACAGGTGTTGTAGATTGTTCAGTTGGCTTTTCAGTTTCAGATAGCGTTTTGTTACTAACTTTGGCTTATCACGATCAATATATTAAGCCAATACTTACGTTATTTAATATAACATTTTTTTTTAACTTGTAAATTACATTATACATTAGATATAAGTGGTAAATAAAATATTATTTGAGGCTTGTGAATTTGCTGACTGAAGAAATAAATTGAAAAGTGAAATAACTGGAATTTAAAAAAATCTAATATGCGGAGTCAATATTTTGATACTATAAGTAATACATTGACAGTAAATAGAGAATACATTAAAAATATAAAGTGAAAATAAGAAATATATTTTATGGGTGGTTGGTTGTGTAAAAATATATTACATGCGCAAAAATAATTCATGCAGATATTTTTTTCCTCTGGTGCATATTTTTTAAAAATAATTACCAAGTTATAAACACGAACATTTTACTATTTTCAGGAATCGCATTTCATATTTTTTTTAAAATGCCCAAATAAAATACATGTTCTGCAAGCTGATTATAACACTAAATTTAGTGCTGAAATCTTGTCAATACTGTGTTTTACAATACAGTTTTTACCGTCAAAATAGTATTTAGCACCAAAAAAAAAAATATAGATTTGCTTTTTTGATTGTGCCCAAAATAATTTGAATTCTTTTAAATGGTGTTGTTTTTATGGTATAACGACATGATAAGTCTTATGTAAACCGGGATATTCATTAGAAAGAGATTAGAAATTGTAAATTGTGGATATTTACATTAATTAGCACGTTGACTGCCAACTACGATATATCTCGTATGTTGTTTACTTGCCCAGGACGCCTACTATGAGTTATCTCGTCCCTTAATTACTTGCCATATTTGTACAGCTATGAGGAAATTCGTAGCATAACAGTGTAAATATGAAAATTTGGCCTCAGGAAAGAAAATAAAAATCAGGTTTGGCTTAAATGAACAGAAAATACAATTATACAAAGCTTTACATTTCAAGCTTTTTGATTACCACTATGTAGTATTATGAATGTTTGTAATAATATAACATGATTAAATCAAATTGGCTCCTTACAGTAAAAAAATCCGTGGCAGTCAATGTGTTAACTTGTGAATATATATTTGGTAACACAAAATTAAAATAAATAAATCAGAATTCTCATATAATTATAAAAAATGTTAGAATATATCATCATAGATGGAGTCGTAAATAAAAATCATTGTAAAGAGTGAATGAAAGATGTCACCACAATATCTCTGAATTCAAAAGAAGTTTGTGAAAATTGTTGTTACTGAAATTTGAAGTTATGCGTTGGTCTAGTTGAGAATTCTGCCAATCTGGCTAATATTGGTTTTTATGTCTCTAATAACTACCTGAGGAATTGAGAACATCAGCTGTTTTTTATTCCAGGTTATGGAGCTAGGCTTCTTTACAGATCAATGAGAGTCAATTTAGATGGGTATTATTTTATAAAATTTAGCCTAACTCACCGAACCAACTAACCTGTGTATCTCACTCGGTAGGCCCACTTTCTTTTCTTTTCTTTTCTTTCTCAAGTTCTTTCTACTTTTATTTACTTTGTCTTTTTATATTATATACGTATTTTAACTAATGTAACTTAACTCGTAATTTGTAATGATTTCAACATGTTAAATAAATAAATGAATATATTGATTCAACATATCCCTAAATCCTTCATATGGAATATAGTCATAAAATATAAAATACACTAATAATTATAATTATAATCTATCGAACAAAAAAGCAGGCAGAAATAAAGTAACACCGACCTGATTATTTGTTTGAGGTGTGGATTCATTCTCCTGTAAAAGTAAAATGGTGAGGAAGATTCTAATAGGTAAATAGTACAAAATGTAAGGATTAGCATTGGATAAAGGGGCGATAATAATTACAAGCTTATACAACTGAATACGAGCAGATATGACTTAATTATAAAGAGCCAATTAAGTCACATAAGTGGGAACAGAGATTTTTCCAGACAATAAGAAAGCAATAATTTTGAATCATATTCAATTCACATCATTGCAATCAAACTTATTACCACAGTTGTATTTAAATTTAATGCAAAAATTTTCATTATATTGTAGATTAAAATAAAATTTTCCTATTACAAGGTGATACTACCATGCCTGATTTCATTTTTACATGCGATTATTATTGAAGTCGTATCGGGTAGAACTTATGATGGCAGAATTTTGCATTTTGGAATACAATATGCAATTAAAGAATCATCCAAAATGATTTAAACATTATTAACAATCCATGGAAGTTCAAGTATTATCATTTGTATATGAAAAATATTGTTAAAATTCATATACAATTATTTTCTTTTCGTATTTCTTTGATGGGGTGATATTTTTTTCCAAGGAATATAATACATAATAGTGTCTCGACCATGATTAGGGTAGGCAATAACTAAAAAAGTCTAAGTACTACGTTTATGTAAAGAGTATATATATTTATTGTGAATTAATTTACCTGTTCATCCCTCTCAACATCCAGATAGTTATGAGGAACGAATCCTTCTTCTCCCCTATAGTTACGAGCTCTTAACCACCCGTCGCCATCTCCCTCTCCAATGACCTCCAGCTGTTCGCTTTCTATGATGCTTAGTTCATCCGGATTTTGTGCCTAAGTGATAAGATTATTCAGCGGATAGTATAATAAACACACACATAGGGTATAAATTAGAAAGAAATCTACAATATATTTGGTCACCCATTATATTTACTTCTCAGTAATGTTAATTAATATTCTGGCATTCTGGCCAATATGGCTCATGAAAAAAATATTTTTATCTGTAAAGATAATTAATCTCTAAAAGTTAAAGGTGTCATTAATTTTTCCTTACAGCTGGTAGCTCTTTATACACAAAATTTTCATATCTTATGCGTATCACCTATACATGCATGATTGAACAATTGTTTGACAGCAGATTTTTGTCAACAATGATTTTTCTGAATACAGAAATGGTCTTCTCTTACTTCATTTGAAAAAATTATAGATGATATATTGTGTGACTTACTGTATAAGAATAGAGAGCTGTACATTTGTACGTGGGGGTAGTGTCAGCCGCGTCACTACCAGGCTCCGATGCAGGCTGACCGCCATCTTCGAATTGTGCCCCCCAGTCCACTCGTGTTGGGTCATCCCAGCCAGCTGTCAATTGCTCTATACGCCGCCTCTCTGTTTCCAACATTGCTAATGAAAGAATAATGAACAGTGTTTAATTATCAATTTTTACTATCGCAATAAAGGTTGAAGATAAGTATGCTCTTCATTAAAAAATTACAAACAGAGAAATGGAAACTTTAGTACAATAAAATGGAGATGCGTATATTCTTAAATAGTCTGTTAGAAATCACTAAGTTACTGTAACCTGCGCATGCACGTTCTGGTGAAATCTGTTATGCCATGGTAAGTAAAAATACAGTTTACCACCTATAGAATCACACCTAAGACACTGTTTTTACTTAGCAGGGCAGTGTTTTGTTAAGATTGAATATTTAAAATATATACAAAATTTGAAAACAAAAATTTGCCATTTATATGTTTGAAATCATCAAGATTTTTGAATAAAAATAATATTCACTTAAATAGTAATAGATAACAGGAGATGGTACTCTTTGAAAATTCTTAATACTGTTTATTTTGAAGTAATGTGGTGATTTTTAAAGAAAAAGACTAGTTCAAAAAAAAATACTACAAAAAATACTACTACTGTGCATGATGTTTCTAGATAATTTTTAAAAGAAAATATTACCATCCATTTCAGTATCTTGTGGTTCTTCTTCAATAACGGCGGGAGGATTCTCGACATCAGTATTATCACTGTCATAGAATGAATCAGAACTCGGTTGATCCTAAAAGAGAGAATATATTTCATTTCACTAATAAAATAATAAATCGAATAATCATCAAAGTTGTTATATTGCAAAAATTCTAAGAATGTTACGTTTTTTACGATACACATGAAAAATGAACACAATTGGTACCTTATTTTCATAGTTATATATGTGTGTGACCATTTAAAATATCTTACTTTGTCTGCAAATAACAAATAATGCATAATGTACTGTAATTGTTACTATATAGACGTGAATGGAAATATTTAAAATTATTAACAATATTAACATACCGCCATTCCTGAAGCGTCAGTTCTGACACTCAGTGAACTGCTACTTCGAGGAAGGTCTTGAACTGACAGGGACTCGGCTTCTTGCACCAGCTCATCAACGCTGACACCACCTGCTCGCAAGCATTCAATTCGAGCTTCCGCTTTCACTTTGGACGTCTCTGCCCGTCTGATGGATTGCCGCATGTCGTCGATCTTCGTCTCAATGTCCGGACCATTCGGATCTGACTGTTTATCAAAATAACTCTACGATAAGTGGTTGAAATATCATAAATAAATATTAGGCAATAAAACAATTATATTCAGCACTTAATGTGAGAAATTAAAAATACAAAATAGGAATAAACAAGTATGTGAATAAAACTAACTATCGATCCTTCTGGTTATGCTTATGGTCATATTTGTATGTATATATTTCCAATATACCAAAGGTTAGAATAGATTATCACATGTCCCTATTTTTTGTAGATCTACCAATATCACATGTCAATACTATATGTGGCTTAAAATAATTTTTACTTGAAACTTGAAATCCTTGTTATTGTTTTTAATATGGGTTGATAACATAATGAGTTTGTAAGGTAAGTTATTTAGAAAGAATAAGTAAATTATTGAGATGTTGAAAATGTATGCTTTAAATTAATATGCATAATTCTTAGACGTTGCCAATTGTTTACTTCCTTCCAAAAAATACCATTTGCCATTTGTATACATTCTGGAACAACCGTGCTGTATAGTCAATTCACTGTGGATTTTGGTTGTCATCAGGGAAACTATCATATATATTATAATACACACATACCTTTTGTCCCGAATCTCTGTGCGCAAGAAGTTCGAGAAGTTTCCTGGTATCTTCTCTGGCAGTATTATTGTCTCTGGCGATTCTGGTTGCCCAGCGGCGAGCCTCGCTCGATAGTGTAGCCGCAGCGCTATCGTGATCGGCTGTCACGGTGTCAACGGGGTCATTGTCGCAAGCCTCGTATTCATACTGAAAATGTAAATATAGAAATCAAAATTTCATACTCTACACCAGGGTTTCCCAAAATTTTTCTGCAATGGAACACTTTGCAAACCCGGAAACTTTAACGGAACGTTTAGCTCATTTTTAGGTTGGGTAATTTCTGTTAGTAAGAAGATCTATAAATGTGTTGTAGGGTGTAAAACCTTTCCTAATTGCCGAAGAACACCAATTCAGGTTCGGCGGAATACTGGTGTACTGTGGAACATAGTTTAGGAAACCGTGCTCTACACGGTTTTCAAGAAGTTTTACACGCTTTCATAGTTCATTACAAAACGTTTAATATCTTTCCATTTAATGAGTATACACATTTTCATTATATCATGAAAAGGCAGATATTCAGCTTAAGTCGATGAGAATCAAATGATTATACAGTAGTATATCTGAATACCCTATTATAGTCCAATAGTAGTTAATGTTTCTTTTTCTGATTCACGGTTCACTGACCCAAATTTCTTAGCTGGATTAAGGTTTAACACATATTCAGGTTTTAAGCCAAAGAAATTTTGTGAATAGTGCCAAACTTTACTTACTTCAAATATCTATTATACATTAAGAGGTTTGACAAATACCGTCCACGATGAAAAATATAAATTCTACAGTGTGATTTTCGTGATATTAGACAAACGACTGACCTGTATGTGCTGTTTGAGTACTGGATAGTAGAGATAGCAGCATTGCAGGTTGTATTCTCTGGTCAGTTGCTGGGCTTGGTCCCGGATTTTTCCAAAGGAGTGCTGTGTGGCAGAGCAGGTGAGTAGTTCCGTGCGACCCATCAGGGTCAGATATTCCGCCACTCGCTCATAAACGGACGCCTCCATTGTACTCATGCACTCCTGGAGATCGACGAGGAAGTAGCGGTTCTGAAAAAACGACACTTTCACATTTTGAATTTGATAAAAAGAAGAAAAAAATATGACTCTTTTCTTAATATGGTCGTTAATCTATAATCGTTATCTTAAAATTTCATTTCGTCTAAATTCTCTATATTTTATGTATTTATTATATTTGGGTTATTTGATGTTGCAAATATTGTACAATATATAATCTGTTGAATTCATGATGTAATTGTACCTGATGAGCATTTGCCGCAGCTAGGCTTAGAAGGTAATCATTTCGGGCACCAGTTGATTTTTCTTCCAAAGCATCCCGCCTGGACGAGACCTTTGCGCTATTTTTCTGAAGAGATGTTATCGACTGGAAGAATGAGCCTTTTTTCTTTTTGAGTCTGTAAATCACAAAGAAAACAACCATAAATACTTCGATACTTAAATCGATATTAAAATAATTTAAAAAATATATGCGCGTAAAAATAAAATTCAAAATTAAGTAACTAAAACATAATGAAAACGGCCACCAAAAATTCGCGCGCAAGCAAATATGAAAATATAACAAAGTGTGTTTCATAACAAAATAAAGCGATATTTAATGTATTTATGTGAATAATTAGTACAAAATTAATGTTTTCCATAGAAAATGTTGATTTGTAGATATTTTATTTGTATACTATATTTTTTGAAACACATAATTAATATTCGGTGAGGATATGATCACTACATTACAAAAGGAAATTCACGACAAATAATATAAATTGTTTAACTATCATTTTTTTAAACGTTTTATAAACATTTTTTTTTAAATTATTATTTTTAAGGTTTGGCCATAAATAATTTAACTGTAATATAAAGGAGATACAATTAAATGAAAAACATTCATATTTTTAGAATGAATTATTATGAAATTATCGTTAAACTGATTTGAACGTGGAAAATACGTTTTTAATGGCTGAAATATTGTATAACAAAAACATGTTGCATGTAATTCTACCATCAATGTTTATTATCATTTTCACTTTGTTCGACCGGAAATGAATTATTAGATAAAACCAATAAGAAAAGTACAAGCACTTAAGAACTTTTAATTTATTACTAGGATTTTTACTTATTATCGTAAAATATGACCGGAAAATTTTAAATTCGGTTTGCAAGTGAAATACGTCGTTTGCCAATTATCGTAAATATCTATAATATTTAAGTACCTTAGTAACAAGATCATAAATACGCAATACACCATAAAACTGTATAATATATACATATTAGTGGATTACTTAAAATAAATTCATGAAACAAATAATTACCAGACTAAGTTTGATTACATTATTTGTTTTAGTATTCATATACGCATTTTGATAGTAGATTAATCATGAAAATCGTATTTTGTATTTACTATATTAGCTATCGCGCAAAATCAGCAAAATTTAAATCATCAGCTTATATTTATCTCATGTATCTATTTCCTTTGACACACTTTTAATTAACATGTATAAAAATACATTCACTTCAGTTTTCGGCATATTTACACACTTGCCAATAAAATAGACCAGGAAAAGGACCGTCATAAAACAAACACTTTTACGAGATAATGTAAAACTATGATTTGTATGCAAAAGTTCTTTATGTAAAGGCATTTCAGAAGCAGAGTTGAATTGAGCAAAACAGTTAAGTACCATCATAGCTTTTTTAGTTGGAAGACTATTTTAAATTTCAAAAAAGAAAAAAATATGTATTGTCAAACATTAGAAATAATATACATATATCCATCACGTGTGATATCAGATTACAGTATTCAGCGTATACTCCATTTGAGTATTATTAGTTGTGTGTTTTTATTATTTTAGCCCTGTAAAAATTACATAAAAAATAAATTTTTATTATAAGCCAAGAGTCGCAACTTTCAATATAACATATTATTAGATAGATAAACGTGTCCAGTTTGAATTGGTTGTATTATACATATCTAAGAGACAAAGAGAAAACATCTGAATTAATCCAGTATACGCTGAATACTTTAATCTGATATCACACACATTAGTTATAATTTTATGTTGTTTACGCGATTTATCGAAGTTGATTCGCCAAACGAAAATTCTGCTCCAAACACAAATCTTTTCGTTAAAAAAAAAATATTAATATTTAATATGATTCATGCAGATCATTTTGCAAAAAAAACATTTTCTTTCATGACGCAAAAGGATGAAAGAAAGATATTATTTATTCGAGACTGCAATTATTTAGTATTATTAAATTCATGCCAAGCTGTCGTTGACAGAACTAAACATTTTATCATAATAAAATAAAAATGTATTAAGTCAATAATTTTTAGCTAATTACTTTGTCAGGAAAAATATCAGCAAATGAAGTGTTTCTTCTTTGAATTATATTAATATTATTTATAGGGTTTTTACGTAACTATATTACTTCTACTGTGTGTAAAATTATAAAAAAGCAAACGAACTTTTCTTCAATATCCTTCGCCTTGTCACGAACGTCGTGCGCTGAATGTTCCTCATCAAAGTATAGCTTCTTCGTCTTGTCGACATCTTGGACGCAGGTTTGCAGCTCTTTTTGGACAATCCCCAGATGATCTGCACTCTGTTGAAAAGAACAGACCGGTCATTGAATTTTTGAGATTCAACCATCAAATATATGTATAAACTCATTCAAACGAATATTATAAATTTCCAATAATGTATATGATGACTGAGATTTTTTTATCATGAACTGATTCTAGTCAATTGGCGAATTCGCCTCCGGTAATTGAAGTTCAATGGCTGCAGATTTAAAAAAAAATAAACGCAGGATATCAATAACAAATTGGCTGACGAATTGCGAAAAACAATTTTCACTTTAGAAGTCACATCGGTAGTCTAGCATTAATGCAACAAAGAAAAGTTGTTAATTATTTATTGTGCCATAGCTTGTGGCGGTTCCTAGCTTCAAAGTGTCCGTCAACACTATCTATTGTGTTTCACGGTTTGAAATCTCTATGTGTGAAGCTTATGGGTATGGCGAAGACGCCAAATAAATGTCCAAAAAATCATTAACATGTATGTGGTGGAATATTTCAATAAATTCTCTGCGAATATCTCTGTAATATTAAAAAATACAACATTTTATGGAAAGTATGTTTTTGGCAACATTCCAATTATTGATAAATACTTTTGCTGCCATCTTGAATTCAAATTTTTGTCAAAGTTAACTGCATTGAATCTGTTTTTATGTATGAATATTAAAAATGGCATTCCAGTAATATATATAGCTTGTGGTTTGATTGGTGAAATACAAGTAATAAATATCATTTACCGCTTTTTTTCATCTTTGTGGCTACTAAATATGACCTCCATCCACCCGCCTCGTCCTTACGTCAGGTCTTAATCAGGCGTAATATACGTCATTCGACGGGAATGTCCCGGGAGTAAATATAAATTACTCAAGACTTAGATTACCCTGCACATAAGTGTGCTGAAGTTGAAATAAATAAAATAAAATATGGGATAAAATATGGCTGTTAAGAGACTTATTTGGTAAAATTGCAATTATGTGAACAGATCTTGCCGTTGCAAACTTTTTAAAAGCAATGAAATTCACACTTTTAGTCGAGTTTACGTCGAGTAGAATTTAATATTTGGAAAAAAGCGTTGGCTAGATTGGAAAGTGTGGGCGCTTAGGAACTGGAGTTTCTGGATATTTCAAACTCGTTGACTGCTATATATTATATAATATATTGTTGTTTGCGATAACAACGAGGAACGCCAAGAACGATTACTTAGCAATTTTTTAATATAGTTATTTTAAATGTCATTCACAGTGAATGATAAAGCTACCTGGTTTAGTATGTCGAAAAATAATACACACAATTTATAAAAAAATAATGGAATGAGATGCGTGAAAATGTGTAAGCGGATGCCAGTTGCTTTGAAAATAATGTGATTTTTGACAATCGATTTTTGTGAAAAATTCACACTAGGAAGATCTATAATTTCAAAATTCTGAATGAACATACATAAAAGTTGAAATATTATTTACTATCGAATTGTGGCGATGCCATTATTAAATATTTTACAAAATAAATGTTTGAACTCTTGTATATTTCAATATTGATCCAACATATTTGAACAGACTTTTGAACCTTCTCGATGTATTATATTTATATACAATAGCATGAATATTTGAATATCGATATCCAGCGTTAAAATTAGTTGGCGAGTTTTTGAATCTTACCTTTTTGGAGGAAGCAACTTTATGTCCTCTCAAAGACTTAGCTTCGTCAGCGATTTGCTGCTGAAAGACTTCCACCGCGGCGAGACGTGCCCTCGCCAGTTTCTCGTTCTCCTCCAACACAGTGCGCCAGACACTCCACATATTCCTGGTGACACGAAGTACATCGATATATTATGACATCGTGTTATGTCGAAGGCTATCCACCATCTCGACTGTTTTTTTAACATCACATCTAGTTTTTAATAACTCTTACAGAGTAAACAATTTTGTAAGAACTTTTAAGATGTCAAAAATATTTCTCATATATTAAATTCGATATCAAATACCTCATTTGGGGTCTAAACTATAATATAATATAAAATAAAATAGTAAAATTAATTAGTATAATTAATTATATTGTAAAATAAAATGATTTTCACTTTTTCATGTGTTTTTATTTTACATATCGACTGTTGAAAGGAAAAAGCACGTAGCCTATACAGAAAAGTTTTTACAAGGGGCACAAAAACGTATATTTATTGATTTTAGGGCCAACTACTCCAGGCGCACCAATCATAGGTAGCGTAAGTTCTGGTAGAGAGTAAAACTTTTAAGGTAACGTGACAGATAAAAAACGAGAAACCATAATTTTTCGAAGAAAGTTAAAATTTTTAGTAAAACGAGAAGTAATAGGGGGCTTTTACTTGCTTAGAGAGCTGAATATGTATAATAGCTATGCCACCGGTAATGTTATAGTCAACGGAATGAATTACATTATATATTGTACATTAATATAATTTATACAGCCTTCCCAAGAATTGCGGGATCGAATCTCCGAACTAGAAATAGATGACAATCAATTCTCGTATCAAAAGTAAGACTTGATTTTATTACGATCCATATACTCCATTTCTGGAGTATACGGATCCATCGTCATACTGTTGAGATCCAATACTGCACTTTCGGAATGAGCACGATGCACGGTCAAATATACATGTACAGACAATTATTATGAAGTACCAAGTTATTATTTAAGATTTTCATTTATAGTACATACTGACCGTACTTTTATGAATACAAAATATTTACAAATAAAAATAATCGATGGATGATGTCATTAACACGCACAAAATAAAGTCCTAACTATTATATGAAATTATTATTATGGAAATTCTTACCATTTTTCTTCTCCGCCATCCACTTTGATATCAGGAATATTCGGGATTTTCTTATTCAGATAAGCGGACGATATTTTCAATAACGCCTGCGGAAAAAAATGCAAGTTGAAAATAAATAAACGATTAACCTTTTTACGGTCACGCTATAGAGCGACCACTCAGCAACACAGTGACGGT
>JAGVSQ010002461.1:0-11828 GCA_022683975.1 Rhyacophila evoluta | reverse complement strand
CATAATTTTGATATTTTAATTAATTGCTCAAAATATCGTGAAATGATAAAAAATAGGATTAATAAATAATTCGATATTTAAATCAAATACCAAACAAACAAGATTTTGGAATTTATTAATGATTGTCTATGACAATTATGTCAGTTTATATTTATCTATATATTCAATAATCGTGCTAGTATGAAAAATATTATTTCAGTTTTAAAGGATTTCAGCCACAATAAGAAAGATTACGTCAAACGTATATCAACGTACAATAAATATTTTTTTCCATGTGAAAATTATTTTATTTTTGTCCGAAAAAACACTTTTGATTTTTTATTTAGCAGGAATCCCTACCCACGCACGTGTTATTTGTAATGAAAAAATTGTCGTTTCGGCTATGACATCAAAATTGTATTAAATCTATTTTATGATTATATTTAAAAGCCGTTAATGTTTTGATTATGTAGAAAAATAAAATAATACCGCATTTTAAGTAAATTGTTTACAAAGACTGTAACTTACCAGTGACCGCTAGCTCGCGGCATCATTTTCGGTAGCACGCCAGAAAAATATTTTCACTTTTTTAAATTTTCCTCTCAGGATCTATCAGCATCCTTTCATTGTAACTCGTATAATATAAAATTCACCTGAAAAAGCATAATCCGTGCCATATTACCTTAACAAAATGTAGAACTATTTGTTCGTTGAATTTACGGGAGAGCATTTTTATTAATTATAATATAACCCACAATAATGCGTCAAATCAATGAAGCTTTGCAATGAAATCCATGTTAGAATATGAAGTTACTTACATTTTTACTCATTCCAATGATTAAGCTTAGGAATCAAAAACATTAATGTGTTGAAGTAAAATAGTGTGTAGCTAAAATTATGAAAACTATCTCTTTCGCTTTAAAATATTCGTATTTTTGAAGCATTTACATTTCGTAAATAATTTAAATAGTATGTTCCGGTCAAATATACCATATTAGTTTTAATTTGTAAAAGTAACTGAGTAAACGTCTATCTTTATTTCTTTCCATAGCAAGGTCAAACAGTAGAGTATTGGCCATAGTTATTATTTGAATATTGCACTATTTCCATGGAACTCAACAAACAGTACCCGCTAAAGTAATAAAAAAAAATCTCGAAACACCCGTATATAAATTATTATCACTTGAAAAGTAAATCTCATTCGAAATCATGATAAATACTTTTCTTAAAATTAACTAAACTAAATTAATTAAATTATAGAATCAATTTTGTATTGGACCACTTATCAATTAGTCTGTTTGATTCCGTAATTTTATTGCGGTAGGTAAACAAAATACTGTGCCAAAAACTGCGAAGCGCTGCGAGAAAAGACTAAATATTTCGACCCACGAAACAATTTCATTTATTTACGACACGAAAAAACTGTCTCGATAAATTGACCAATTTTCTGCAAAATAAATGCGCTAAATTTAAAACGCCACCGAGCCAGGGCCACGTTTAAATTCCTTAACTTACCTAACATGTAAAATTGTAATATTCAATAACGCATTATATCAAATGATTTGATCAGTTTTACGTACCTATAGTTTGGTTATGTTCTTTTGACATTTAAAATTTTGACAGCTTGATTATTGATTTCTAAAATATAAATAAATAATTGGACATTGGTGCAATTTCTCATGCGATTTGTATTTTAACACTGTGTTTATGCTATTTTCATTCACTTTTACGCAAACAACATCAAAGTGGTAGATTAATAATTATTCCACAAGTTTAGGCGGAAGTCGATGGCGTTATAACTACCTATTTATATTAATAGTAATTCTACTGATTTCTCGCGAAAACAAAAGTTTGCTTTAAGCTTGCCGAACCTCCGTTTATTGTCAAAAATTATTGGTGGCGAATAATTTTTTTTTTGTAGAACTCTCATCAAACAAATGAAACGAATGTTATTTTTTTAATTATTAAAATTCATCATTATGTTAGTGTTTTCTCAGCGAAACCGCTATTTTTCGTTCTTGTTTAATTTATTTTTTCTGTACGACATCTATTGTGATTGAGTTCAAACTAAATTCGTTCTCGTTTTTCAAGACAGCATCGCTGACCTACTACATTATTTTATATGCCAAGACCGATCCGAAAGTGGAACATATGGATCTCCGGATCATAGAGACTTATTTTTCTTCATGTTTTTCACTGCATATTACGTTTAAAATACTCAAACAACCATTTACCATCATGTGTGTATTTATTATGCTTAATTATATTTTTCTTTTCTTTTCAGGATTCAATGGCTTACCAACACAGGCTCACCAGGCTGCAAGATCGAAAGATGTGAACTGTCAAATAGGGAAAGCATCGCAAGGCAGGAAATTCGTAACTTTAGTATTAGATTTTAGATTAAGCTCACATATCCCTGGCTCATCCACTGAGTATCGTTCAAAACCCCCATTACTATAAAAAAAAGCGAACAATCCAAATACGTATATAGCATATATATATACATGAGCATACATAATATTGTATAGCATTAACGTTTATCAATAAATGAATAGAATATCAACTATTCACCTTGTTTTCAAACCATATTTAGTATGTAGTGACATCTATAAATAAATAGATTAGCGTATAATCCTATATCTTTAGTACTTATGATGTAAAGACGTGTGCTCAGTGGATTTCGTACACAAATATGTAATAGAGTTTTTTCCATGGCTGTTTGAATATAAGTATTAATTTATTATTTTAAATTGTTGTTATTTTCATAAATAAGATAAATAAATGTTTACAAATAACAGCTTTTGATTTGAAAATCAACCACAAAATCTTCTTTTCCTTAGTAGATTTACATTTCTAGAAATATCTTCAGATATACTCACCGATCTCATTGACCATTGGATATTGATGTTCAAAATCCATGGACACTCCATTTAACTCTGCATTAGGTATGTTTAGTTTTAAAGTTAGTGTTAGTTTAGTAGCAAAAGTCCATTTGCTTTCCTTTGGAACAGAAGTGATGAGATAAAGAGGGATAAGACATTCTCTACCTACATCCAAGGCAAACATTGCATTGTAAAAATGCCACCCTTCAATGCTTAAAGTATGTCCACCTCCAGTTTAAACTAGAAATTGCAATAAGTTTATTGAATCTTAACTATTTAGAGGTAAAAAACAACTTCTTAGGGATACTTAATGAATAATGAATAACAGACATGGTTGAGGATGATTTGGAGAAGATATCAAACGACATCCCTATAGAATAGTATATAAAACACCAATTACAATTTTCAAATGTTTTTATTTCTAAAATATGCTTGTGGATTCTCCAAACAAATTTCCATAACAAAGAGCTAGGTGCGGAGTATGTTGCCTCCGAAATGAAGAAACACTAATACCACCTGTTGTATTAACTTATCCCAATATTAGAAACGCTACATAAGTGTTCATGTTAAAATGCGGCTTAATAAAATTATTCACATTACAAAAAATTAAAAAAAAAAAAAAATAAACAATACAAAATAATTCATCCACTGGATTTCATTATCAAATAACCCTGACATCAACACTGAAATCTTCCTTGCACTAACACAGCCTCAATTAAGAACATCAATAAAGCAAAATGTAACAGATATTAAGAAATGATATAGTTCGATAAACCGCGAAAGCTGATATCTGACGTATCAAATTAATATTTTGTATTACATCAACACTAATTGTATTAAAATATGTATAAAGACAACGTGGCCATACCTACCGCAACTCAACACTTGCATAGTAGTGTATGATATAGAAAATTTTATTTTTATATAAGTGTACGATTTGTAGGCAGGCACAATCTACTAATTCTTACTTTAAATGAAATATTAATGGCGATAATCTATAATATTTATTCTTTTATACATTGATTCATGCAGTTTATATCAAGCTAAGACGATGTGGTCATGAAATAATCCAGAATCGTGAGTTCAACAGTATGTTTTCTGACCATTTTAAAATATTATTTTTATGTTAGTTTCTTTTTAAAAGCATTTAGGTATTTTGTTACTTACTTATTTATGTATAGATTGGTGTTTCAATTGACCGCCAAACCATCCATCCAATTAAGATAGATTAAATAAAATCAGGTTAGCCATAAAACACATGTGAAAATAAATACTCTGTTACTTTAGAAACCGATTTAAAACGAGTAAGTCGAATAGTCTAAAAATTAGTGATAGTTGTAATCGTTAAATGTCAAGCTGTAGAAGAACAATTGTCTTTTAGAGATTTGGCTTAAAAAATATTTTTGAATGGTGCTGAAGATGACTTACTTTTTGAAAAGATCTAATACAATAATTATGATCAGTGATAGCAATGAGAGAGAATGTTTTTTTTCTAAGATCTCACAAATACGGGATACATCATATTGTCTACTAAATCACATCATCCTATAGTCTTTCGATTTAATGTATGATACATTGTTGATTTTACTGAAAAATGAAAAGTTCTATATGTCGTGGCAGCAGAATTAAAAAATGAATACTTATGGTTTCAATTTAACTTTGGATTTATTGTATCAATGATTTACATCCAAATGTGTGACAACATTATTCATCCAAGTATATTAGAAAAGTAATGTTCAGTTATAAAATAAATTCACAAGCTCATCACTCGTTTTACAAGTTGTATAATTGGTTAACAGCTATATAAACATTACATAATTGAAAAAATTTAATGTTTGGTTATAATTATTTTATTCTTAAGTAGTGTAAAAATTAGAGTCCTTCGCACAGTTTAGATCATTTTTGATTGAAGAAATTTTAAAACTTAACTAGAGAACATAAAGAAAATATTATATGGGCGACATGTTGTGTGCAAATACGATTCCAGCGTTATAAGGATAAAATTGAAACGAAAAGGGGGATGAAAGGAAGTAAGGGATAGGGTATAGATACTTCTTCCACAAGTGTAAAGGCTAGTAAAAAAATCCAACATTTTCTTGTAAAAATCTCTATTTTATGCAGACAAAACTTTCAAAGTGCGTACAGTCATACGGCAGTCACGCACCAGACACCAGCTCTCCATTCCTGTTCTCAGCCACACAACGCCCATTCGGACATCTCCTAATTAAACTATTATAATATTATTAATATAATAAATTCACTCCGGTCGTCTTGTCGCATTCGTCATCTCAAATCTCACGCCGTCACAGCGCTATCGCCCTGAGAGCCTCCTCCACTTCGGCAAAGGATCCCCTTTCGAAATCGTCTGCCGCTAGTCTTCTGCCGTCACTCATGAATGGACACGACACCTCGGAGCGGTACACATATCTCAACTGATCTGTCTCCTTACTCTACCTCCCGTCCATCTATAACTACCTTAAAATGTACAAAAGATTGGAAGTATATCACCAAATACCAATATCATCCGATTTCCCAGTCGCCTTCAAATACTCATAATTACCCACCACATAAGACATCGGTATCCGATACACACTTCTAATATACAACTGACAATCGTTTCGAAAAATATACAACACTAATCCAAACAAAAGACATCAGTTTTACCCAATGACGTTAGACTATATCAAAAGACAGAGCCAAGCTTGTTCAAACTTATAGTTTTATTTAGGCATTTACTGAAATTAATAAATAAAGCGCATTTTCTTTCTTACTATTATGTCTTAATGAATTACATACATACGGTGAAAAAGCATAAAGTTCCTGCAAAACCTCCAAAAACATCCTTACCATCTGTGACTATGAGTCGCGAAAAGTGGTTACACTGGCTCCAGATTTATCAAACAGATAATATTAAAAAATCCTGAAACACTTTTCTCAGATATGCTGTTATTTTATTAGTGCATTTGATTCAAGTAAAACTTATAACATATATATATATACATTGATATATTTCTTCTAGAACAATATTGTTTCATCATGCTGAAATAATTAAAATGTGGGATTTGTGGAATGATTTCTCGAAACGATTGTTAATCCACAACATTTAATACCAGACTGCAGGCATCAATAATGAAACAAACCAACGACACCTCAACATCCATTGTTATTAAATTTGATCAAGACGGTATAGCCGAAAACAATTGATACTTCAAAAAACAAGATAGAGTACGAAAATATAAAATGGACAATTAAATTGTCAAAAAAAAATTAAATAACATATACATAATTGAGAAAAAAAACTATAGCAGACACTTGATAAGTGCTATGCTTTCCTCAAAAGGTTGAGTATCTGTAATCAAACCGGTCCGTTACTATTAAATGTGACTGATATATTTTTTATTGCAAAATGCAATCACTAAAAGAATGTACATTCATATCATGATTTTATAAACAAAAAACGCATTAGGTCCAAACATGGACCCATGATTTTCTAGCAGCATCACACAAAGTATGCATTCTTATAGTGGTCATCTGATTCATCGATGTGATACAAAGACATAGAAACAAACTAGGCAGTCTCTCTAAATCAGGAACATAAGTTTCCACAAATGAAAAAATACTAATAACAGAAATGAAACACTTCCCAAGAGTACAAAATTATATTACAAGCTTATATCCGGGATACATACTTATTTCTTCTGACAGAAAGTTGAAAAGATAATATTTTAGTTGCCGCAATATAAATCTTATCACCTAAAGAAGTGTGAGCGAGAGCTGCACAGGGTATATATATAAAATGAAACAAAAACCGTGCCCTAGTCCATCCCGCGGGAATCCCTAACGCGAGGTAAAGCACTCGATTCTCACTATAGTTCTAACTAAATAAGTACGACACTTGAACGAGGCCAGTGGACAATTACAGTAATACACGATCGACAACAAAAAGCTTCTCTCTGTCTCTAAACGCATCTCGTCTCATTACACTATCGTAAAATATGAGACAATTTAAAAATACAACTAATTTTAGCATTATGAACTACAGGAAACTGATAAATAATCACATGCGTTCAGCATTTTAATCGTATTAAACAAAACAATAAAATCAAAATGTATATATGCAAAAAAATCCAATAGAACTTCTTTTCTCAAAATGACATAGCATATTAATTTTCAATTAATTCGTAAGACAAAAAAATATACAGTTCTATGTCGTACTATACACTCAATTATATTAAATTCATCATAAGTTACTAATACAGATTAAAATGACTCGTGAAACTAAAGATTAAATATGTATTACTCTATTAAAGTAACAGAATTACACACTCTATAATGACGATACAATTAACAAGAATGTTTTATTATAAATGCGAGAAATGACGGATTATCGGTTTAAAATTTGCATACGCGTGTTTTGTCAAATTCAGCTTACGATAGATAATTTTACTTGCACGTCTCCAATGTGACTTGGTATGCAATGAAGAAACATTTGAACACATTGATAAATTTTTAAGGCAGGTAAATTTCGGAGCTTAAAAAATAATTACACATTAATAATTTTAATATAATCATATGCGTACAGAAACAAATGCAATATTCAGGATCACCTTTCCAGACCACCTTACGACAATTCAATTTGGTCCCGAGATAGTCAAAATGTTTTCTCAGCTCTTCGGTTATATTTATAAAAAAAAACACGCTTTATCATCTAGTTGGAAACTACCTGTGAATTAAGATGGGAAATTGAATAAGAATAGTTGAATTTAGCATCATGGAAAATTTGTTTATGTTCAAAGCACTTGGAATAGATAAAATAAGACTTCAAAATAATTTTGAACAATCAAACGGACAGCGTTTTAATTATGTCACGCTGAATGTCTGTTTAAAAAATATTATACAGTATTGTACAATAATCATGAGGCATAAATTAAAGCTTACTATGCCTGGCTAGACAATATGAAACATTTGACAACTCAATAAAAATAAAATTCAATTCAGCGTTCATGAAAGTTAGTATAATAAACTGTAATGAAGCAAAAATAAAGCAGATTTCTAAAAAAAAAAAAAAAGCTGTATGAAACCTTCATAAGTTTTTTCGTGTTGGTTTTTTCAATGAATTAAAATAAAACAGGCAAGTAAGTATCTTAGAGACAGAGAGGATTAGACATTGAACAAGTTGGTTTGTCAAACGCAACAGTACAAGAATGGGCATACAACCTCAATTAACTTGATTGTTTTCATGTGATAAATCAATGTATCGTATCGACTGCACTGCTTTCGTCTCAGTCCCGTACATCAAAACAGAAAAGAAACGTTCCAAATTCTTAATATAAAACGCAGTTTCAGGTAAAGTATCGACCGACCGTTCCCACGTTTCTTCAGACAACATCCGTGCACTTTAAATAACAGTTCTGTGCGAGGAT
Source organism: Rhyacophila evoluta (assembly GCA_022683975.1). NCBI lineage: Eukaryota > Metazoa > Arthropoda > Insecta > Trichoptera > Rhyacophilidae > Rhyacophila > Rhyacophila evoluta. The sequence goes on along the minus strand of JAGVSQ010002461.1, from coordinate 3,544 downwards.
ATTCACCGAACCAATCCACACTTTGGCCGAATTATTCCCAGAGTAAATAATGCCAAATTTATCACTGCGTTTTTTTGTCTAAATAGACGCACTCACATGTTTCATTGTGATATTACATTGAAAGTAAACAAACATGATCAGCCAGATACTTTTAAGGATCATAACTAGACAAAAGGGGGGGTTGTCTGCGGACAGCATTGTCCAGACATAATCACATGTTCCACATACAGGGGCGAGGATAGGAGAGACTGGCAGTTTTGACAGGGTGAGTGGAGAAGGGTGGCGGCACTGTAAAGGCGGAGCTGCACTCAGGGACCAGGGGGCTAGTCCTGCATGTCTTCCGGCAACTCGTGAGGGTTCAGCACACCCGGAACAGACATCTGGACCCTTCTCTTCTCCTCTTGCGCCTGCCGGAGGGTCTCTTCTCTCTCCTCCAGGAATAAATCACTATCGTCTGTACCAGTGTATTCCTACAAAAAAAAACAATTTTAAATATCGACAAAAACATAACACAGCGAAAAATGTTAGATTCTCATCACTTTTGTTCAAGTGATTTATTCATTAATCTTTTTTTAATAACTACAAAATTTTACTTGAATTGCTCAATGCATATATGATTGCTCAGAGACATTACAAATAGATAATAAATAGAGAAAAGATATACTATAGGTTCGTGTAACATATCTGAGGGGACACAGAGATATTTAAACGATGCCACAAACTAAAAATATTTTTTTGGGAGGCATACCAAACTTTGGAGGAGGCACAGACATAATAAAATTCAATGTGAATATATATATCAAGTGGGCCACAGCCCCAAAAAAAGTTGAGTACTGCTGATCTAAATTATTCTAAAACACTCTTATATTAAAGCCAATTTCCCCGTACGAAATAATAATGAAAACTCGGTTCCAGAACCTCATAATAATAACATTTTTATTTCATAAAGTATATAATTCATTTTTCAAGGGTTTGACTTTGAAATCACAGCCTGCATCAGCACAACAAGAGGATGAGGTCATTCATGGGCTTGTGACCAGACATTAACAGTCTATTCTGCTGTAATGTATGTCCTCTTTGACAACTTTTTCCAAAAAATCTCTTATTGGAAGGATCCACTCGATTATCAGATTAAAACTGATTGATTTTTTTAAGCTTTTTTTTACTCATTTTGCAAAACACTCGCAAATTCAAAACATCAAAAATTTCACTGTACCTTTTTTAAAATAATGTGCCAAAAATTTTTTAAATCCAGTATAATTACAAAGGGTTAAATAAAACGTATGAGGCTAATAGTAAGTCATTCAAATACATTTTGACAATTTTCGTCATGAATTACAATTACGTTTATGCAGAATCTATAATGGATGCACTTATTCAGTAAAATTTTATAACTATCTGTTAAGAGGAAAAAATTTATCGCATAACGTATGTAAAATGAGATAAAATATTAATTATAATTTTAACAAATCAAGCACATTCTTTTATATAGTTGGTGAGTCACGCTTTTCATTAGTCAAAATATTTTGATGATTCATCAAAACACAAAACAAACAAGAGGCCATGGTTTCAAGATTTTTCTAGAATATGATGGATAAAAAAATTCAATATTAAATAATGGATAATACAGATCAAGACATAAGGCTCAACTAAACAGATAGATTTTTATTACGCTGTAGAAATTTGAAATCTAAAGTTTTTGCACAGGGCCATGGAGGTACGGTTTGTAAATAATTGTTCTAAAACTTTGCGACATCCTCAAGGACATTTTGTTTATCTAATAATATATTTATGTAGATAAATTCTATGCAATTTATGCATCTCAATTATTTATTATCTTGTCTAAATAAGTACAGACAAAACATATACATATAATATATACTATTATTACAACAAAGTAAAATATCCCAAAATAAACAGTGAGGTGCTTAAATTCCGTAGAACATAAAAAGAGCAGCACACAATGGTTAAGCATAAGATTATGGAAAGGAGAACAACAAAACTCCCAGTTTTTTCAAAACAGCTATTTTCAATAATCATGACAGTTACAAATTAATACACATTCTACCAAATGGATGTAAGCTGCAAATGCTAAATTAGTATCCAAAATTAGTTCTTAACTTTGAATAAAGAAAGGCTTATGAAATTTGCAAACAGGATAAGGACTTCCACCACATCAGTTTGATTGGTTTTTCTTAAATATCCCATTAAATCAATATCATATTAGGTAAATAAAACAGCAGTTTTAATATTTACGCACTTGAAGATGGTGTCTATTTAATATTTTCACTTTAGCCCAAAATCATTAAATAGACTTTTTTATCTCCTATAAAATTTTGACTGTGTGGGTTACATCTATTTCCTTTACACAGTCAATATGATTGTGTACAAGACTATGTAATGATACAAACATGAAGGATTAAAGGTGATAAAAATAATAATGCAAAAAAACTTACTCTAATTTGTACGAGGAAATCTCTGAGATGATCTTTAAACCCATATATATCTTGATTTAGGTTGAAGAGTCCTTGAATAGTAATTTTGATCTGACTGTCGGTCAGGTGAGGGAATGCACCTTTGAATAATGTTGCCACATATTCCTGAAAAGAATCCATCAAATATAAATTGCCGCTTATAAATATTTAACCTGTCCTGTGTTGACTGACACATATCTGGGAAAGCAGACTGGACATGTATTTTCTACTGATTTATTCATATGAATAACATCCAAGCCGGTGCTACATTTTTTAATGATAATCATATTTATTAAATATTAACCAAGTAGTCAGGAAATTAAGAAACACTTTTATAAAGGACACTTTAGGTCTCTTATACATTATTCATGAACAGTCAATATTAATTAGTACCAAATATATTTTCATATGAAATAGCTGATCGACAATGTGACTGTTTCTTGATATTAAATGTATCAAGATAAACAATATCTCCTGAGTGAAGAGACAACTTCTTCTGGATTTTTTTTCTAAGCAAATATTTCTTACCACTTCAAAAATAGACTGAAATATTTCAAAACGTCCTATTTATTTAAAATTATGGAAGTGGTGTAAAGCTTCATTATCAGATATTGGCCTTATTCAATGGAAATTTGATTCATTAAGTTGTAAACAATAGAATGATGACAAAGTGGTTTTGTTTCATAGAAAATAAAATGAATACATTAATTTAACAACATAGCGTTTTACTAACAGCAAAATATTTTTTTACTATTTTTGTGAAGACGTCCACTCAAGGACAGTATAAAATGTATGTGAATCTTCACAATGTGGAGCACGTCTTGACAAATTTTTAGATGAGAATTAGTTGTCAACCCAACTCATTGAGCATATTTGAATTTTTTAAAACATATATGTTCATATTAAATACATTCCACTGTAAATGCTATGAGAGTGACAGTACTATTATGCTAGTTCTATAATTACATCCATCATGATCAAATTTCACGTAACAGCTACCTTCTCAGCAGTAGTGCTTAACCTGTCGAGTGGCATGAACGTACCGGTGCGTGGGCGATAATTTCGTTCAA
>JAGVSQ010002460.1:0-24613 GCA_022683975.1 Rhyacophila evoluta | reverse complement strand
TAGTATCAAATTAGTAAATATCATCAAAATAATAATAGTAGTATTAAAAAAAAAAACATAAATATCCCTAATCAATAGGAATTAACCTATTTAATTATATGTATTATATTAAAAAGAACCAAAAAAAAATATCATTAATCCATTAGGTTTGACTTATTCAATTATACTGTCAATCATTATGAAATTTAACAATACTTAATCAATTATAAAGTAATACGTTTGAAAATAAATTATTGGACATAGCAATGGACAATTGGGGAACATTAGCTGATCATTCAACAGTGGAAGATTCAATAGCTGTCTGTGCTTGATTGATCTCCAAAATTTATTGATAGAATAGTTTGTGTTCCCCCCTATTAATATGTAAACACTTAATTCCAGTATCTACATCAAACCCATGATTCTCTGCGAGAAAATGATTTGCAAACGTGGATTTGTCCTTTTTAAATATCAGTTTTAAATAATTTAGAATTTAACATCAATTACCATCAGTCAAAAATATTAATTATGAAATGAGAATATTTAATATATTTTTTTTTATTTTATAAATTTTGGCATAGTCGAATAGGCTCACTTTGGAAATACTCTCCTTATATATAATATCATATATATCTGGATATATTTATAATGTAGTAAGCCGTATGGTTCACTCACAAAGTTACTTACAAAATTTGGTTTTTATAATAGAGCTTTTTTAATTCGTTGTTTAATTATTAAAGCTCTTTCATCTTTATTGCGTCATTTCGCATTCGTTGTACAACCAATCTATCATAATAGTGTTGAGTCTTGCATTCTAATTTAAGCGCGGATGTGCAATTTGTAACAATTATTAACACGTCAAACTATGTTGAGGAAATTTCACGGAACAATCGGGATTTCCGTAAACACGATACAATTAGTAAACCATAATTATGAAGTGAAGAAACTTTATAGTATTCCCTCAACTCATAATTATGCAAAACATGATTAGCAATTAATCCGAAATTCTGGCTGAAATTTACGTTTCTTGACATTGGCTTCTCTATTGTAATTATAATGGCATTTATATAAAAACAATTTTAGGTGCTTAATTGGGCTAATAGCGCTTTTAGACAATATATCATATACTATTATGAAATTTTACGAGATTAAATTAAGCTTAGTAAAATTAGCCCTCGTATAACACGGTTGTTACGCTCTTAATGTCATGTTATACCAATAAAAAGATTAATAAAAAAGAGAGTTTATACACATTTATAAACCAACTATTGTACTTCAATAATTTGGAGATATCTATTTGATAAAGCAATTTTCATCAAATGTAAAAATACTGTTTTCTTCATTAGCACTAATGCCCAAGGGTATTTTTTTTTGGCAGGATATCCACGTTCTCTGAACTTTCTTCAGCATAATCTTGAGCTCCATGCTCTACTTTTGGCAAAATTTTTAATATTTTTGCTAAATTGATTTTAGTAAGGGGACGATAGTGGGTCTAAAAATCGATTGATTTATAATTTTGTAAAGTAATTTACGTTACGCGAGCGAAAAAAAATAAAATCGAGAAAAGGTTGGGAATTTATGGTTAATGGCTTTGTTATGGTTATATACTTAATTCAGTTTTGATTATGTTGGCATTTGAACGTTTTTTAATTTAACGATTTGAGCTCATGTTTTATGATGCCGCCTTGTATGAGGGTTTTCACCAATTCTCGAACCGTGTTATAGAAAGCGAAATCATGTTATACAACTGCCGTGTTATACGGTTTATAAATGCATTAAATTAAATGTTTTAAAGGAGGAATACGTTCAATTAAAAATAATGTTGTTTTAAAACTTCTGAAAAATACAACTTCCATAATATGGTTAATATATTTATTATGCATTTGAGGTCTCATTTCTATCAAAGACTTGGAAATTACTCCAAAATTATAAATTGAGCCATTATTACAAAAAGTAAGCCAACTTTTTACGATTAATATGTCTAATGATTAAGCAAGCCACAGGTGATCAGAAGTTTCCAGGAACTTCATACTTGTTGATATTAGCAATTGGCTTCTCTGCTGCTATGAAAGCAGACTCGAAAAGTTTTTTCATAATAAATTTACTTCGACAACTAATATTTTAAATTCTTAGAACATAAATTCTAAAAAAGTCCAGCTGATATCTGACAAATCAAGGTTAATTAATCAGGTACGATGTTATTATTATTATCAGTATTTAATGTTATTGTTACGATATAATAATCAAACGTACCAATTTTGCCAATTTGTCTTGTGTAATTATTGATTGGATTATTATTACAATAGATTTACAAAAAATATGTATAAAATAAAGAACAAATTAATCATTAATAGTAATTTTCAAGTTATACTATGGATTATAACTATTAAGAACACTAACGAGAAATCGTTTACTATTACAGTTACATCGTTACTGTTAATGTGAATGTTACACCTAATATCTGAAAAGTCGAGGTTAATTTATGAATATTTCATAACACCAACGTAAAATTAAGTTAAATATGATTAAAATTAAATAATTATTAATAAACTTTTTGGTGTTATAAGGACTAAAATATGTATTTTGAATATATTATTACATGTCGGATGTGATGCCAAAATAAATAACATGTCAATGTCCGTTTACCATTTGTGACATCCATTATTCATTATCCATGCGGTGTACATATCTAATGGCATCTCACCGCATAGTTAACACTGCCGCTGTGCATTTATAGGCGACAAGATGTTGTGGTCGGTCAATAACTAGTTACTAGCCAGCTGATACGTGACTAGGAACTGCATAACCAAATTGATCGATGTCCATTTCAATTGTTAAATAAAAAACTGTATATGAGGACTATCTGATGATCAAAGTGACATCCTGCTTAAACATATATTTTTAACTATACATAATAAATGATTTATACAATGAGAGTTGTAGGAAATAATATATTTCATCAAATTAGTTTATTATGAAAAGTATCTAATTGGTATAACTATATATGTAAAGAGAGTCTTAAAATAAGCTAAAATTTTAGATTTGCCGCCATATTTTTATTTGTTGTCATTATTAAACGTTGAAGCTATATCACGGAGAGAATTCGTAATTAGAGAACGGGTATAAATTGTAAAAAATCCCTTTTTTTAATTTTAAGTATCAGCTCGCTTTGCCACAACTTATATATTACAGTTAAGTATGCTAGGTTAGGTAAGAATGTGTGAGGTTAGGTTCAGATTGTATATAAAATGTTTCAATCAAGATTTTCGATTATTAGGCCTGTTTAAATGTGATTTTTTTCTCATTCTAGTCACTTTAATTTGAAAAACGTGTACTTGGATTGTTGTTTTAATTTGTGATCCTTGTTATTTCCTTTCGATATCTACAGGCGATATGTTTACAAACGAATTATATAATTACACAATCACAGTTTGTTTGAAAAAAAAATCAAAATATAAATTTAATTCGCAAGTGTATTCAATTTAATCTATTCACTAGACCGGGAGTTTTTATTTTTTTTTATTTTAAGGTACTTCGCAGTTTGAAAAAAATACGTCAAATTATCCGGCAATAATCAAAATTTTACTGAAAGTTTGTATTTCATTCTAATATAACTATTGGTATTAATGAAAGCAGAACTAAATAAAAGCTTATAAAAAAATAGAAAAATTTGAATTTGAAAACGTTCTTTACCATGATCGCTCCGAGTGTATGAATCTTTGTATCGTGAATATATATTTTAACAGATGATTTTTTCAAAAAATTGTATGTCAAACAAGTGCTAAACTTAATAAGCATCCATTGCTGCATTTTCAATTTTTTTTAAATCTGGAAAATGTGAAAATCTAACCCGCATTCCCCGGATGCGAGGTCGCCATGTTAACCTCTAGCCTAAGGGGGAAAGCACAAGCCATATTTCATAAATCAGTATAAGTATTCTTAATTTTTAATAAAAAATAGCATAAATGCAAACCAAACGCAGATTTTTTAGCAAACCTTGTAGGAGATCCGCGATTTCCTGGAAGGTCTATAATTACTTATATTTTGAGAAACACTGCAGATAACTAAATAGTAGAATCATTTAAATTATTTGACAAAAAAGTTTGACATTTGACATCAGTTTGTCTTCGAATATAAAAGAAAATTCATTTTTCTATTGAAATAACAAAATATTATTCCAACAAAAAATATTCAAAAATATATATAATTTCACCTATACATTTATATAAAGAGTACACTGACAGAATACATATATAATTTTACATACATTGTATGTGGAATAATATGTATATATAAAAAAATATTTTTCATACGCCGAGAGAATTTCCAGCCACTGTATGTATTACAGAATAGAATTGTTGCCAGAATAGCGGTGTTATTATTATTGCAGTATATTTGAATGGAAAAGTTCTTAATGCCGCGACGAGTTCGTCATACACCCGAAGTTAACATAAATCACATCTAGGATTCTCATATTATCTTGCTTTGCAATGTGCAGGGTTGGCACAATTTTATGGTGACGAAAAACCGGTATTTTTTAAAAAAAATTAATTTTTCATTTTTTATTCGATATTCGCTCGTAGAGGATAGCGAGATTCAATGTCGCTTTCAAATATCCGCGTCACCAGCCAATGTTCTCGTATTCTCCCAAAACATATCAGCCTTCAGTAAATTCGTTGAAATTACAGATATAATTTAGTGACCTTTTAAGATAGCATAGGTGGGTTAAATTAGAACTCTCGAGGCATCCGCAGCATGTGTCAAAACAGATTTACTATAAAATGATAAGTAGCTGTATAGTCTGCTATACCCAATTAGATACATTTAATTAGATATCACAATGTTACCGTTATCAAGACATTTTCAAGTCTAGTAATAAAGTCCCAACTAAAATGTGATTACTCTAACGAATACTATAGAACAGATAGATGATGTAAAATAGTGCCTATCGAATAAATTCTGGACCGATTTATTGATATATAGATTATTAAGTATCCAAATGGTGATGTGTGTTTCTAAATAATTTTTCGGGATATCTTGTTATTGATTTTTATTGGGTCATATCGTTTGTGATTCTGTTATATACTTAAATTTATCCGTAATTTTGGAGTTACTTGTTCTTTCGTATTTTTTTCAGCCAGTTTTAAACATCATCTATTATAAAAGAAAATATTATTAAAGTATAAATAACCGGTTTCGTAAAAGTGCGTGATGAATAAGCAATAAAAGCAGAGACACGATAGAGAAATAAAGATACCGAAATTTACATATGTGTGTATTATATTATATTTATACTAAGATAGTGTGAATAAAGTTTTACGTACTAAGCAACTATTGTATTTTAATATCACACGTATTTTCAGGATTTATTTTAATGCAAATATATACGGTTTATTTATATTTTTGTGAATGTGAGCCATAGTATTAACATTTAGTATATTTCATATGAAATATTTGTTAACTTACGCCATATATTTCTATTGGGATGTGTTATATTTGGAGAATCATAATGGACTCATTTTCAGAACCTATAAGACTCAAAATTAGGACAGCTAGACATGCAACTTACCTCCAATGTGCCAAACCATCTTTATGAGATAAAGAAATTATTGGAAATTCAGTAAATTACTCAATAAATAGTGATGTGCTTAGTAAATACATATTACAAACACTTAAGTTGTTAACATTGTTGAATTTTTTCATAAGCCTTGCAGAAAATCCCTGAGACCTGTATATTTATACATTACACGGTATATTTCGCACACTGTGTTAATTAAATATAGGTATTTTGCACATTGAAGATATATTTCACCAAGTATTATCAAGCAACAGTGCACAGTCTTGAAGTTAGAGAGTAAACGAATCATGTTATAGTTCTGAACTTATCTTCAGTGTGCCTCAATTCAACATCTAGAAGTGGCTGTTACACACGTCGGAGATAACATTCACCATTAAATTTTGGTATACATCGTATAAGAAATTTTGGTGTTTTTAATAACTTTCAATCGAAATGAGATATAATATAAGATAATTTTGTCAACGGTAGAGAAAAAAATCAAAGTCAATCGATTTTTTTACATTAAAAACGCATTTATGTAAAAATTGCACATTGGAGGTAATTGTCGTGCAATCTGATATCTGATATCTGTTGAATATTATGAATGTTTTAATAATACATAGTATGTAAAAAATAATATAGTACATATTTCTTGGAAATTTTGACGTTCAAAAAGCAAAGTAATACTTAAAATCACAAGGTTAGATAATGAAGTATTGGCCTTAATTCTAACTAGTTTGAAATAATAACGTAATAATATTAATCTTAATTTACTGACTTAGATTTTTTTAAAGAAATTTTATATATTCAATAGTGTAAATTGAAACAATTTAGGCCCTGCCAACAAAATATTTAAAAACGATTTCATTAATGAAAACGATTTAAAATGATAGAACAAATATTGTCGACCGTAACCATATTGTATAACATAAACTCTTTGGATTTACCTTGACATTGCACGGATGACTGATTTATCTGAAATACTGAAACCTCTGAAACATTAAAGTCAGAGATCTGTTTAAGTTTAGATACTGAACTCGTAGAGTTTAAGTCTGAGCTAATGATAGTAGTCGAGAAGCGATTACAGCATCCACTCCAGCGGTACTCAAAGTGCTTTCTACTGCTCAGTACTAGGCTACCAAAGATTCTTAAATATCCACAAAAAGCACGACAGATAGGCGCATCAAATCTAAAGAAAAAAAACACAATTATTAACGTTCGTTATCTATATCGAGTATAGAATTGAAAACGGACGTAACCCTCAGATTTTTCAAAATACCTTTTTGACAACAACGTAATTTGCACAATTTTTTACACTTCTAGCAAAAAGATCTAAGCTGGAAATGTTGAATTCAAATTTAGCTTTTAGGTAAGAAAAAATAATGAACTGTAAAATTTGCGATCAGGGGAAAGAACTTCTAACACATTAATTTTATTGTTATTGGTAATAAATTGATTGCATAATTAATATTTTTGACTGACGGTGCTTGATGGAAATTGATTTTAAGTTCTAAATTATTCAAAACTGGTAAACTTCCATATGTGAGATCACTGTTAGTGACCCGAGTTTTGCCTTTCGGCATCTTCAGGCTACATTATATGTGAGCATTGAGCAAACATATAACATACACAAAAATTGATTGCAATTGCAAGATTTTAAAAAATCTATAAATGCGAGACTGGATTCCTAATGCGTTGACCGATACATAATAGTTGGCAAACAATTCTTATAAAAATATCTGTTTAAAAATTCTTTACCATCCTGAGATCAATGCAAATTATTTTTGAGTGGCAATATTCGCACTCATGAGACTATATGCGTTACTTTCGGAGAAAACATGGAAAAAAATATTGTAGAGAGTCAAATGTACTTAATTATTTTTTATGTTTAGTACAACACGCTAATACGTTTATTTTAAAACTACCATTTTAGTTGTTGGGAATGATAATTGTGGCATGTGGGTAATATTTAAGTCTAAAGTAAGCAAGGGGAATTTAAGTCTATAGTAAGCGACGTATAGAAAAATGTTTGAGAAACGGTGAGCTATCCAAGAATGAAGAAACATTTATTATTATGATTCGAAGGATACCTCAAAGTGGATGTTTAAAGTTAGGTAGGCCACTTGCGCCATCTTTGGTCATGTTGTTTCTTAATTGCATTGTGGCGAAAACTCGGTTAAGCCCTTTTCTTTGTGGAACATTTTATTTAATCGAGATGAGATGTGTGGCTCTAATATGATCACCAACATATATAATACTACCGTTCCTTATATATTTTAGTTTATTATTTTATTTATGGTAGTCATGTCGTGAAAAATGAAATGTAGAATATGAGAAATAAGAATGAGAACCTTGTTAGGACTTGAACGATCCTAGTCACTCTTTGAATTTTTATAATCATCGATTTTAATATGACCTTTTGATATCCACTGAATATGGTATGAAATAATACATAAAAACCGATAATACTTGTCACTTACTTTAAATATAATATGATTTATCAATCGTAAATTTTCGGTTGAAATCGAATAAGCTCGGAATCGTAATTGAGTAAACGATTGCATTAATGCAATAGAATCTAAGAGTGAGAGAGAAGTGATCTCATATTTGGCGCTTTATTATGACCAATGCCGTTAGATATATTTTTTACACGCATTAGTTTAATTACTAGGCTGCAAGAATGTTTTTAAGAATCTTAAAAACAAAATGAGAATATAGATACGTTTGATAAAGAAAATTTTATTATATAAAAAAATGTCTTTTATATTCACAATATTAATGTTAAACATACAATTTAAGTCATTCAAACATTGTTAGAATTTCTCGCTAATGTTACAAACGAAGATGTTATCATGTTAAAAAAATACATGCTGAGAATATCAGAAACTATTAATTCAAGGCGTTGATTGTTTATATACAGTTAAAAAATAAAGAATCAAATGTTTTGCAAAAAAAAAATAAAACATAAAAGAACACATTAATCGATACTGACTCTCACTCAGGTGGAATCGTTGTTTAGTATACAAAAGATTAAATTTAAAAAACGTGTTAGATGTGCTGGGACGTGGAAAATCATTTTGAAGGTTTTAGGTTGTTGATTACTGTTATAAATAAGGACATTATTTGCAATGAGCCCAAAAAACATGATTTGCGGCAAAATGGAATAAAGATACATATAATTAATTTGTATGATTTTTTTGTCCGATATTTTGCTTAAAATTAAGCCAAATTTGATGATGGTGGTATTAGAAAAAGCCGTGCTTACAAATAATAGCCTCAAATGATGGCTAAATGTAGTTAACTCCTCAGAAATACTATGTTTAGATAAACTTAAGACGTAACAATAATCTAATTCTTAACACTTTGAGATATCGTTTCACGTAAATCTTTGTTTACAGAGAAATTATAGTAGATATTACATAGGTAGGCGTGATACTGCGAGACCCAGTAATATAAAGTAATGGGTCCTTTTTGGTGTTTTCGTGAATACATTGTAAGAGAATTTTATATAAGAGTGTCTCATAGGGAAGATATACAGTTAGTTAGTTATGTCTCCTATCGTAGATAACGATAATCCTACCAGAGCCAAGATAGGAAACAATAATATTTCTGTTTTCATAATATATACTATCAGACAGCTCTTGCATAATAAATATATGGGCATCGCAATATGTACAGTTATATACAACCCATGAATGTTAATAAAAAATATTTATAAATATATATTTCTAGTAGCCGAAATGTTTGTGTGCACGCTGTGGAAATCTTGGGTTTTATTCTCACAACTGCTGGATATTTAAAAATACAAACATGCGGGACTTTATGTGTATCTATTTTTTACACCACGTTCACTCTCGAAGTGGAGCATATGGATCTACACAGTGTGAAGATATCCTCCCCGATATTGGAGTATTTGGATCTCCGTAATGTGAAGAAGTTTTGACAGATTATTTTTTACGAGAATCGTATATATATATGTATATAGAATATGACATAAACTTTATCATCACTGAAGACGAAGATGATGATTTAATTTTAAAATTTTAAAATATAAAGATACAAAAATTCTAAAATATATTACATTTATGCTTATTTATAAATATGTTTTTTTTTTATTCAATAACAAATATATAGATGTAGAAAGATAATATGTTATTTCTAATTTTGGCATGTTGTATATGTGTAATACATCATATTGTTGGCATTCACATGTAAAAAAAAACATTAAGAATTCGGCGAAGAGATGCCTAGTTCGAAAAAGCTTTAAGATTTAGAGCGGCTGATGTATCACAGTAAATTTCACACGACGTCGTGCGAATAAATCATTTTTCCACTTAAGCACGGCGTCGTAAGTGAGACGTCGACCGAATGAAGACGCGGAAATTTTCAGGAGAGGTTCGAACCCAGAGCGGAAAACCCAAGTAAAAAGAAAACCGATCTAAAAAGTTCTTTTATATTACTAATCACGGGCAGAAAAAGCTCAGTTTAAATGGAAGCTTTATATATAAAAAAGAATAAAGATTAATTATTTTTCAGCAGAAAGTATGCGGTAATGTTTAAATTAAAATAAAATCAAATACGTTTTTTTAAATTATTGTAGCACAGTAGAACATTGACAAAATAGACTCCATTAAATTCTAATGCTGGTTATCTGAATGAATGTATTTATTAAGTAATTAAATTGCAATAAACAAAACTAGTGAAGTTTTAGGAAAATAATCATGTTTTGTCTTCACTTTTGAAATATGCTGTTCTTTTTAAATTAACTGTCTAAGATTACGAAAATATTACAAACTTTTCCAATAACATAGTTGTATCTGCTTTTATATTGTCAGTGATGATGTGATGCCCAGAGTCACCTAACCTAACCTAACCAGCGTAAAATATTTTCTTTGGCTGCTTCTTTTTCAGAATTGTTCTGTATTATCGTATAGACATCCTAAGTTTAAAACCCTTGTAAATCTATGTCTGCATCTTGTTAATCATAAATTCTTCCAAACATTGTCCAATGTTTGCAGTTTCTATTCTTTGCGGATATTTTTTTCCGTTATATCAGAAGTTCGTTGTATTGAAGTTTTACTGTAATGCCAAATAAATAATACCAACTAGTGCATGATTAAAGTCACTGTATGCAATAAATAATAAATTCCGATCTTGAGATATTTAAATTGAACTAAATTGATGGAAGTAGTGATATGATCAAATGTTTCGACGTTAGTTACACATATATCACTCGCCATAGTGTAAATAAATTGATAGTTGTATGTAGATATGTAACCTGGATTATGTGATGGAAACAAGGGAAGACTATTGAATTGAATGAAAACAAATATTAAGCCTAAACACGGTTGAAAAGGAAGGTGTTGCATCCGTATTTATGCTGATATTCAAACAGTTTAAGCCCAAGTAAGTAAAAACCTTGAAAAAATCAAGAAGAGCATGTCAAAATTTTAGCGCGTGTGTTACAAGTTTTTTGTTAAGGGCTATGAAAGAACATCAGCTGAAATTTGATTAAGAATATAGGTGAACGATATCCAAGGATGATAGTAACTAACTGAAAGTCTCTGAATAGAGTGTGGAAGGAAATTATGCAGTAGGCTATGAATCTGAATGAACTGTCGTTGTAACTAAACTGTTTTAACCATGTTTGCAACAAATTTGCGGTATATGAATCTACGCAACATGAAGATTTATCACAACATGCTGTTATTTACGAGACGCCAGTTAATCGATCAAATCATTGAATATTCAATCCTACAAATGCATGTTTTAATTACCTTACATAGCTTTCAGATTTGAGCTCGAGATCACCCTTGTTAAAACTCACAAGCTTTTTAACTGTCTGCTACTTACTTATAATATAAAATTTAAAAAAAAACTGTCTAAATATCTAATTCAAAAAAAGTATAAATGGCAGATTTATATTGTATTATTACATGTTCTGCTTTTAGAGAAGTAATTTTCATAGTATTGAGATCTATATTATTTTAATATCGGAGCGCCTAGGTACACACTCGTATATTTAAGATGTCCACTCCAGTAATGTATTTAATGTGAACACGCACATGCCTTGATAGATTTCCAAGAGATTTGTTATCAGCCTATTGTTCAACCTACTTCCTGCAAGTCCTGCATATTTGACTATTCAAAAAATCCAGCTGATGTGGGATGTAAGCTTGCAACTTACATCTCCTAATTGAAAAACTCTCAGAAATTCAAGGGGCATACGTATATAAAATTAGTCGACGGGTATTGACTGAAGTTTTGTGGAGTAAATACAATTCAACTGCTTAAATCAAAACTAGTTTAGACTTGTATAGGTATACATATTGGAAAATGGATTTATACAGAGACGACTTTTTAACGTAAGAGTTTCGCAAGAATGTTTTATCCGGTGCCGAATTTCCCTTACTACTACGGAGAGAATAGCAATTTATAGCAGGTCAAATCTCAACGGTCATCTGATAGTGCGGGGCCCGACAAACCACACCATAACAAAATATATACCGCAGCCTATATCAGGGATGTGCAACTACATGAACGAGATCACCTGGATGACCATTTGAGTGCATATGACCATATTGCGATCTATCAGGCGAAACAGTTTTTGGCGCCAATTAAATAACTATATCTTTCAAAAATTAAATGTGTTTATACTGTATTACTAGAAGTACACTGCCGTATGTCGAAATCGGGCATTTTTCAGGATAGAAAAAACAAACTTTTTGTTCATGTCATGTTAATATTCTTGAAATAATATCTAATACCTTTACAGTCTATTTTTTATTGGTATAGAAAAACAACATTTAAGGACTTAAGAAAAACATTTTCATACCAAAATATTCTTTTAGATACTGTACTCAAATCATTTAAAATACTACTAAAGTTTTAGGTGTGTCTCGCCAAATAATTTTTGTAGAAATTTCACTCTTATTTTAGAATTGAAGAAATCAATTATATTTTAACCGCATTTATCACCCAAAACAGCCAAAATCAAACTTACGACAGTCTACTTTTGGGCGTGTGATATGTTCAACATGAAGCATTTTTTTTACTTCATCCGTTTCAAAAAAATACACGACTCTTCACAGTGTGAAAGTGTCTATACTAGAAATGTTTATGAACAGCACAAGAAACGACTTATCTTTACAATTTGTTTTGTTATCAGCAAATAGATTAATCTATTTAACCTCCATTGAAATCAAATCCAGATTTGAAATCGAAGCTTTCGGTAGCAAAATGCAAAAGTATGTACTTTATGCATTTTGTAATCGCTAATACTCACTAAAACAAGCTTTTCAGCAATCATTTTACGCAAAGTTCTAGATCACAGATGCTCATGTATCTGCTGTTGAATAAAAAAGTTTGAGAACCACTGATATACAACATTAAAAAAAAAACGCATAGCGATTGTCGTCGCCATGATTCGCTGTAATCATGTTTAAGTTGACACATATAGAATAATTATTATTAATATACTTAACACGAAATTGTACCATGTTTTGTAACTGAATATTAAATGGATTCATTGTTTTTAGTGACGGATTTAGCACTTGAGAGGCCTCAGCAGCAATTCAATTATGATGCCCTATCCCATAGGCTCAATTGTTTTCAATTTTTTTTTAGATCTCACTTTTCTTGAATATTTATAATTTTGTTAAAAATTTTGTGATTTTTCCTTTTTCAGGTTTCTTAATACTTTCTACTTTAGTCTGGCAACTTTTAGTGAGACAATTTGGAAACCCCTTCAATTGTAAAGCCCCGCCACTGACTTTCTTAAGTTTCCAAGTTTACTTTTAAGTCTTTATTGGTATATCTTATGTGTTTTCTGTAATACAGGTGTATTCTCACTTAGCTTTTTAGAGATGTCTTAGATTACTATAGCATTCCTATGGTTTTGAATCACTGCTGGTTGTACTCCAGCCATATGACTTATTCCCAAAGGCAATCTGAAGACTGCCCGATGCCCTGTTACTCCTTTTACCTCCAAGACTGGATAAAGGTAGGTTTACATGGTGATAAAATAGAGGAAATACTATTAAATTTAGTTATGACATGGAAAAAAGAAAATTGTTTTTTTTTACTGTCGATCCACCATGAGAAGCTATTGCAATATATAATGAAATAATTTTATATCATTTGAATCAAAATGATAAATGATTTTTAGTACTAAATTTTAAAATACCAAATTTATATTGAGATATGATTAAAAAAATATGATGTCACAAAATCGATGTTTTATTTTTAGAAAATGCCAACTGTACTATGAAAATTGTCTTCGTTAGGAACTAATAGATGAGAAAACGAATCACTGTCCAATATGTCAAAAGTAAAAGAGATACTAGAATTGATTTTTTCATATGCTTCGACTGCTTCAAAACTATGTTTTTATTCTGGCCGCCTGTCTTTTGATACCATGTGTGCAGATTTAAATGACACACGATAGTATGCAAGACGAAAAAGAATACTATACACTTAGATGCAGTTTGTTAGATATATAATACATGTTATCATCGAGTTACGCTAATTCGCAATTACGCGATTTTAAATGGGAAAAACTAAATAAATTATAATCTTGTGAAGGAATTTATATTACGCGACATCGTTTCTCGATCAATTATTTAAAAGTGGCCTACTTGAATACTTAAACTTAGAAACAGATGTGTAAGGCCGAGGATCTGATAGATGCAGATTTTTTGTGACGACAACGTATTGTCACGGTGCCGAACTTGTTCATTTGCTCACTCATTTATTTATATATATTTTGCATTTCTGTTGTCAACACTCTGCTGCCGTGGCATCTATCGTAACCTCAGCCCAAGTCGAGTTACGTGATTTTCGAAATACACGCGAGAACTTTTACTTCGAATTAATCACGTAACTCGAGTACTATGTATAATTTACGCTTTAAATAAATGGTTCAGCAGTTATTGTTTCAATTCAATTGATAGTAAGTGCACATTCATAAATATTTATCAAGTTGTGGGCTTCAAAATAATATGTTGTAAGTTCTAAATAGAAAACAATGTTATTACCATATCATGTGACATTGTCCTTGTGAATACACGGCTATAAATCTCAAAGTTTAGCGCTGGCACAACACTTTGTTTATCTAGCGTCCGTTAATGAGGCAATTAAGAGAGTGAGAGAGATGCTGTGTGTGTATGTGATACGTTGCAAAAATGACCATCAATAAGATAAGAGAATGATAAAGACCGTATAAGATAGAGAGACAAATTTATTTTTAGTTTATTAGCATATTTATTCACTTGTTGAGTCAGCTGAAATAGTATTGACGCAGAAATATGTTATATCGAATTCGTTTGATGCTGAATCTACGATTTTTAATACTCACTACTTTATCGTAAGAAAATAAATTGTGCTGGATTTTTGTTGACCAAATTATTTTAAGTTATACAAAAAATCTTCTTCAGATTCTTTCCGCCAGTCTAGACCTCAATCGATGTGTTTAATAGATTATTTTTACGACGAATAGTTGTAATATTAACTATATATCGAGTCTTCCAAGTTAAAAAAGTTTAAGTGACAGTTTGGTGATTTTGAGTCTTATACGACGTTAGATTAATGGAAATTTTATCTATTGGCTGCCAAAAAGACGTTCTTCCCCAATAATCGGAAGTGTTTCTAAACTGTGTTTAAATATGTCAATGTATTCTGCTTAAATTACAAAAAATGTTTCTTAAAATTTTATTGCTAAATATAATATCGAGAGTGTCAACCGTTTTAAATATTTCAGTCTAAATAAATGCTCCCTTTCTTCTCATCTGAAACGTAATGATAGCATTCAAATGAGTGATCGTCGCTGCCAAATACACATATACCGACGTGGATGTATACACGCATACGACGGTCCAAGATTTACAACAAAATACTTATTTCTGTTGATATTGATCAATGTTTTTATTTCGTAATGACATCGTTAAAATCATATGGGGGTTTTTATGAACAATACCTTAATTATAAAGACTTATACAGTGAAATAAAATAATGATGGCGATTTACTACCCATCACCGGCTAAGAAGCGTGATTTATTTTACAAGCATTAAAATAGCGTATAATTTTGTTACGTAATCGATTTCGATCTATATAACGTAGCGAAAAGTATGAAGTTTATACTTCTCATAGAGTTTAGTAATAATCTGAAATGAAAATAGGCAAAGTACATAGCTCGGAGACAGGATGATCGCTTTGAAAATCTATTCAACGAATTGTGCCCAAGAAGTGAATTCTTATGCATCGTTAAATTGAATACAATCTTAAAAATGTAGAATGTTATATATATCAACATATTAGCATATTTAATAATGGTTTAATATTGATTAAGAGCTATATGGTTTAATAAGATTTTTAGATAGCTATTCCAGCTGTAAACGTAATAGACCGCAAGTCCGATGGCAAAGCGAAGACGGCAAGGCGGCAACGCGACAACACCTCACTTACTACTTACTCACCTATTTATAGCTATTTTGCATCTCTGTTTCTATCGTTTTACCAACGTCGTTCTGTCGACGCTGCATCTATCGTACCCGGGCCTTATAATGATTGTTATAATTGCTTTCTACTCCACCACCCGCCACATCTCCACACCCGTTATGCGGGCGTACAGCGTGGCGTAACTAACGTGAGGCGCTCTTCATAAGTGTCAGAAGTATCCCAGGAGCAGCTTTCTAAGACCTTGGTTGGCGTGCACTAGAGTGTGCGTGATTCCTATTCTAACTAATTATAATATCTAGCCTTATTGCCTGATTATTTACTGGTATTTTAACTGAAATGGTTATAAACACACTAATAAGCCTACATCATGTCACTGTCGAAATAAATATCGTGTTGCAAATGTATTGAACTGATTGATAATTTTTAATATTAGTGAAAAATAATTTTTTTAAAAAAACAACCGTTACTAAACTAATTTCTACAAAGTAAAAGATGCTTTAATTATTGTTTTTCAATTCCGAAAGTGGAGCATATGAATAGGTATAGCGTAAAAAACTCCCGTCAAAAATGGAGTGTATTAATCTCTCCAATGTAAAAACTTAATTTGATGAATCGAACTATCACAAAAAATCCAGCCTAATGTTTAACTCTAACCCATTAAGTACCCAATCCTGCATATATAAAAAATTAATATTTTAATATTATTAATTTATCATAGAAGGTTTTGGTTCTATTCGATACAATTATTGGTTTAGTATTAATATTGTAACAATAAAACATACGAAAATGTTATCCCAATCACTATGGCACACCTGAGTAATGCTATTTCAGAAATAATATTATTATTTCATCACGAGAATAAACAGGCAGTTAATATTCGATGAAATGTTATGTCAGGTTACTCTCTATAAACTAAACTAATTCTATAGCTTAGTCGTAATAAAACAGTAAATTAATTTGGAACTATATATAGTAAAATTTCTACTAACATCGTTTCTTGACAGAAATATACAATAATAATTATATAATTATTATATACGCAAAACGATAGCTGTTACACAGGACAGAATGTATGATAATTGGTATAATAATGTATGTTCGGTTAAGGTTAGCGTACGCAGACATTAAGGCTTCAATTCCCACGGTTGCTGAATTTAAAAAATCCAATAATGTAAGACTGATTTAATATTTGATCAAAAAATGGGTTGATCAATTGGCTGAAAACCAATTCTCGAAAAAAAAAATTCAAGCCACAGCCTCACATAACGATATTTTTTCATACCACGTCCAAATTTACTAAATTTTATCTTATATCAGAATGTATTTTAGAAAAAAATATTGTCATCCATTCACTCAACCCATTGGTGATACAGCTCTTTATAACTTAATTAAAACCACACTTACTTACGTATAGAATTCAGCTGTAGTTACATGATTCGAACGGTGTGACACACTTAGAAATGTTATACCAATTTGAAAGTTTTTTGACTCATATTTTTTTACTATGTCTGCTTCAAAAGTAGAGAATGCTTATCTAAACAGTGTGAAGATATGTCTTGATAGATTATTTATTCACTGGAATTAATTGGCAGAATACCTAAAGAGGACTGAATCCTGCATTTACATGTTTTTAAAATCCAGATGTGGGAATCGAACGCGCACTCCCCGGATGCGAGGCACGCAAGCTTATGTTTACGCTATCGGGGAGATTAAAATTGGTGTTAGCAAAAAAATCTAACATTAATCAAGGCTTATTTATGTTAGGATTAAATCGGTCAAATTTTTAATTTGATAATTATTCAAATGCAATTATATAATTACAAGTTATATACTTATTATATGATAATGGACGTTATATTGTAACTTACCCGATAGGACGCGTCTATCTAATCATACGTTACTATAATATAATATAATATAAACCAAAACATAGCCGAGTGAAAGACAGCCCTGATTTACGACTTGATTGATGACAAAAGTTTTCCAACGAAAGCTTCTGCAATCTATTCCCAATATACTGTCGCCAAAACGTCTGCCAAGATAACGCTTTATATTTTAAAATTTTATAAATTATTTATCCAAGCTTTATACACATTAAAAGCAACCTTATATTATTAAGAGGGTTACATTTTCCGGATACTATTTGTTGTTCTGAAATTTAAAATTACATTCCCGAGAATATTATTGTAGAGAAAAAAGCACGAGAAATCAAAAATAATATTCAATTGAAACGAGAACCAAAAATAAAATAACTGACTCTATCTTCTCCTGTTGTTTCCGATATATAATGAAAAAAACTTAAAAAATTAAAAACCATTTTATATAATATATTGTAATATTAAAACACATTGAATTTATTTAGGTTTACAATATCTCTATAGATATTATTATTCTTTTCAATACAAAAATGCAGGAACGAATATTAAACGGCTGAAAACCAAACCTTGTGAAAAAACTGTCAAAAATAAGTCTTGACGATCCTAAGATCCATATAATGGAGTGTTTTTTCTTTATACCGTGTTCGCTCCCAGCATGGACCATATGGATCTACATAGTGTGAAGATATCCACTCCGAAAGAGGATCTCCGCAATGGGATGACGTCTTGACAGATTATTTTTCACGAGAATTGTTTGTCAGACAATTACTCAACCCAATGGGCATCCAGTTCTGCATTTTTCGGAGTTTTAAAATCTGACAGATGGGGTTTTGAACCTGTATTCCCTGGATCGCTAGGCGTGCACGCTACCAACTACGCTACCGGGGAGTGGTTACCTTCGTATTATTGATATGCGGCAAAACGTACATGGTAAAAAATGACATTACAATTTAAAGCCGATAGTACAATTATAACTCTTAAAACCATAGCTTTTGATACCCACTTACATACTCTTTGTCGAATAAAAACAGTTCGACTTCAATACTTGGTATGGCTGATGGAATTTCATTTTAGCCTTGCAATCTTAAACTCTAAACTTGCAATATAAACATTTTTTTTTCTCTCAATAAAACACCAATCTCTTGTTATGTTTGATGAATTAATTAATTGTCTACTATCTTCTAGAATTCATCTGGAATTCGATAGGGTATGAATTATATGTAAAACTGTGTAATATTCTTATATATTTATAGTCAATATCCGAAAATTTGTCACGTATAATAAATAGTATGTAAGGAATTCCAAATACCATATATAATTTTAATTTGAATAAAATTATCAAAAAATCCTCATACATCAATTACATATTAAAATAATTAGATAGAAAATTAACCAAACTACAAAACACCACAAGATTCATTGCTTGGTTAACTTATAATTTTCGATATTATAACATGTATAAAATAAATATATCGATAAAAATAAATGTATGTGTATTAATATTTGAAAACATATTTATTTAGGAGTTAGTACTTTTAAATACAAATTTATGATTTTGTGATAATGTTTTTCATGAAAGTATGATATAAATATACTACAGTTAAAACTAGAAATTTAATTTTGCGTGAATAATAATTGAGCTTTGGGTATTTTATCATTATAAGCCATGAACCTCGGCAAACAAGAGAGTACTTAAGCAGTTTGATAATATGTGTGCCAGCAATTTATAAGCTCTGTATTTCGCAACGTGCTAATAATAATATTTATGTTTTATGGAAGCACGAATACATCCTTAGTTGGAGCCATAGCGCGATCTTAAATTGTCCCTACCTGCCTTGTTTGAGGATTACAACAGCAGTGACTACCAATTTCTTAATTATATAAATATTACTTACATAAACCGTTACTATTTTATAGTATTGACCAACTATTTTAAATACAATAACGAAAAATAATATCTTTTACCATGGGGAATTTTGACAATATGAATCTTTTTCATATGCGAAAATTCTCTTTCTAAAATTATTTATTTATTTATTACTCCATTTTTTCCAACTAATCGATCAACCGATTGAGTATCCTTGTCTTGAATAAAAATATACATTAAAAACATATTGATTTCTTCCAAAGTCTGAGACTTGAATTCACGACCTCGTTCTAACTGTTTTATACGTCAAATTAATTAATTTGCAATTACATCTGTAAAATATTTCAATAGCTAAAAATATATGCTCAACGTAAATATTAAAATACAAAATACATCGGCTTAGAAAGTTTTTCAATGAGATAATTTTTCTAAAGTGTATTGTTGTATTTGCAACAATTATGAGTTTATTTGAATCAGATATTAAAAAGATTAATTATTTTTTTAGATCCATTTTTAGTCAAAAAGAGTATAAGTTCTGAATATACAAAGGATTCTAGTTGCCCATCAGGCATGGTAGAGACGCAAGTGCTTAAACCTCAGTACAATTTTATTACTTTAAGTGTTTTAGAGAACACTGAAAACTGCAGGCACCGCCAACTATTTTTAATATTATCAATATTTTATCTTGTTAGTGGCTAAAGTTCAGATAATTTAAAATGAACATTTTGTTATTTTAGAAAATAAACAAATACTGTCGTGTGAAAAAAATAATTAATTTAATTAAGTTACATTAAAAAATATTAGTATCGACTTGACATGCTTCAGTAGAGTAATATTAGTTTGCTCGTGATATTTTTGAATACAGGAAATGTTATCGTGATATCAAGATTGTCTGATATAATGCTTTTTGGAGGTATTTAGTGGTATCCATATGTTTCACTTAAAAAAAAGACTGAAAGAATATTAGAACCATTAAATGAAATATTAGAACCTAATAACATCATTTTATATTATATTAATTTGGTATTGAGAATATGGGGATTTAAGCTGTCAACCGAAAGCATTTATGGAATCATTGATGAAGGAGAAAATTATACTAAAACATTTTTTTCTCAAATTTAGATAAGGTTTTACTAATAGGACTAGTGCTAACTCTTTGCAATTTGGTTATCAATGTGCCTTCTAGGTATCATTATCTTCATTTTTCACGACTTTGCAATCTCACTTATCGTCGTACAGTATGACTATAAAGATCTGATTACGACAAATCAGGAAGTTCGACTTTCCAAATTCGTTATTTTTAATCTTCGTATTTGTCAAGTAGTATTTGGATTATTATAAATACAATTATAAGAGTATTTGAAATGTTTTTTCATAAAATTAATTATAGATATTTGCAGTGGAACCCCGATCTATAGTTTTTCAAGGGACCGCAAAATGAAACGGTGGAAGTGAGAAAACGATGAACGCCGGAAAAAATGTAGGATCAAAATTAATGAAATTGTGGCGTACATAAATTGATTACGTTCGGACAGTGGCATCAAGTATTGGCAGTTAGTGATATAAACACCAGTGAAGTTTTATGCATATCGCTGACAAGTGCCACAACATTCAAATAATAACAAATACAGCTGATGCACCAAGGCGCAGTATCACCAACATTACGACAACACTTAAGAAGCGACGCACGGCCGAGCTCTTTCTCTTTCTCTTCAGTTCTCTTCGAAACTCCATCAACACCGAGCTCCAGCCGCTTCGTCGCTCTGTCGCACCATTTTAATCGATCTTTCTTAACCTAGTTATACGCATCTGTTTCTGCGGAACTTAAGCCTTGTAATAACCTTTAAATGTGTCAAAAATAATATACCGTAATATAAAATATAGTGAGAGTGTTTCATTGGATCCAGTCAACCTCCATTCAACACATCCCACAAAATGATTGTCAGATGTTCGACAAAAACTAAAGATCGAGTAAAATTTGTGACGAGACAGTAAAAGCCGGTGAATGAAATGGGCGTACTTCCAAATAGGGTGAAAAATATTAAATAAAAAACGGGGATTATTTAATGTTAATTTTTTATGGTGTTTGGCTGAGATCATTTAAACGATAAATGTGGGACGGTATGACAGGATCCCACTGTATTTATACTGTGCTTTTAATATAGTATGTATAATTGCTTTGGATACTGACATATTTTATTAAGTTTGAAGGATTCGGTAATTGGTCTGTGACTACGTTAAATAAATATATATTTAAATCGGTTCAGTTAACATGTTGCACTAGAATGAGCATTTCGACCAGAAAAAGTTTAATTTTTAAATTGAGTACTTCAATCTGTTAAAAAATTGCAAACTTGAATACGGTCTAGCTTTAATTTGAAGTTGTACGAGCTTCTAAAGTACCACTCAGTATAGAAGTGAAATTTTTCAATAAACCAATAGAAAGTGTTAACTTTGTCGACAAGAAAAACTCGAATAATTTCGCCCATCCGGTTTCAATTGCAAACCAACACTGCCTAACGACTTACTGTAACTGGAAACTTTTTTAGCCGAGCTTTAAAAAAGATTTTTTTTATAACTTTTAAAATTTGTGACTACATGAAATTTAAATTTAATAAAGATGTGAAAATTGTCACAGAACTATTTCTGTATTAAATACAAATAAGTAGATACGATTTGATTTTTCCATGTCATATTATTATAGTAAATAGAGTAAATGTTATGCGCCATATAATCAATCGATAACTCTGCCACTCTGGCTATGGTATGTAAATCAAGAGTATCAGCTGGTTTTTATTCCTAAGTACAGAACAAGCCTGCCAGTAGTCATATCAATGCGGAGAGCAATGGCGGTGTTTAAAAATTGGGTTACTGATATCTTTCGCCTGCATCCGGGAAATACGGGCTCGATTTTTATATCTGCCGGATTAAATTGCAGGATTGGATGCCTATTGGGTTGAGAAATTGTCTGACAAACAATTCTCGTGAAAAATAATCTATCAAGATGTCTTCACATTACGAAGATCGAAATGCTCCATTTTAGGAGAGTATATCTTCACTCTGTGTAGATCCATATGATACACTTGGTATAAAAAGCGAACATGGTATATATACAAAAAATAATATTATGTTATGTGATATAATATGAAATGAAAAATGACGTTTTCGTAGAAAGATTATGTTCAATTTTGATATAAACATAGTCATTTATAGATCGATATTTTATCCTGTAGTTTTTACGAGCGTTTTATGTTGATAATATATTTGACTGCCATTGAATAATGTGTTTAAAATCCCTGTATTTCGACATTATTCTTTGAATAACATTTTGATACTTAACTTATTTAGGCCATTCTCACCCTTGTTACATTTCCATAATAACATGTAGCCTTAAATACCATCTCCAACGATATTATAATATGTAAACAAAGACTATCCAGTAAGGAGATTTCATACCATATTATACATTAAGTACTTATCTAGGTGTAGCTTTTCATAATGTATGCATATTACACGCACACCGATCTTTTTAGGCGAAAAGGTGTAACTATTTTGATTAAAAGAGATTTGAATTATATTTTGTTTACATATCGACTATGGAAACAAAATAAAACGTTAATCAGTTTTAACAAAATAGTATTTTATTCAATAGTCATAACGTATACAACTTAATACACGTTTTTTCACAAGGACGTAAATTGTAAATGCCGAATTAGTATCTAAATTTAACTTTTATTGCCCTTTTCTTAAATATGTCATTAAACTAATATCGTCGTATTACTGGCAAAAGACGTTAAAATAAAAAAGTGAGTTTTGAAATGGTCGAGTCTTATTGTTTTAGTCTCTTTGTTAAATACATTTTACGACAATTTCTATCAAATAATACATTATACCTTACGAATTTGTCGTAAAAGGTATTTAACAGAGAGACTTAAAGATTAAAACTCAACTATTTCAAAACTCACTTTTTTACTTTACCGTCTTTTGCCAGTAATACGACGATATTAGATTGAATACATAAGAATATCAATTGTAGTCTTTGTGTAATTTAATAAACATAAATAGACGCTTAAAAGTATGTTATGATTTACTGTTTTTTTTTCCATTTGTGCGTAAATATTCGTTTTATACTAAAACATTGTAACATCATCATGATAGCTTAATGTGAGTGTTGACCACTTCCAGAATGAGCTTCCACTTCCATCTGTCTATGATAAATTCTTTTCACTTCTTCATCTTCAGAGGTTCTGTGTCTTTTTTAATAATAAATTTCTCTCGTTTCATGACACTCATTTCCATTTCAGTCTATTGAATAGGAGCTATGTGGGTGGTTAGGTATCTCCCATTGTTGAGAGATGATATTTCTAGCAGAAAGTCGCACACTTTGATATGTGAAATGATAGAGGCTTCAGTGTATAATGGATAACGTTCATAGTTGTACCGTTTTCATGTGTAACACGTTATTTTTCTTTATATACTGTTACATCAATGCAACAGTGAAACAATCAATAACAAAATGTGTTTTGAGATTTAAATTTTCTTTTTAAACAGAAAACATAAACGTGACAAAATAAAAAAACAGCAGTAAGATATTCAGTGACATTAACTTATATTGACATTTAACTATGTTGGTACGTATGTAGCACCTCTTTTATTAACCATACAATATGTATTTCCTTTATAACAATGTAAAGGAATAAATAGTTTTATTCTTAAACTGTATATCATAAAAAATATTAAAACCATAAAACATCAATCATCTCTTAACTAAAATTGTACTACTATTGCATTAAATTATATAGATGTATCCTTATTCTCTAATTTTTTTTATACCATGTTCGCTCCTAACATGGAGCATATGGATCTACACAGTGTGA
>JAGVSQ010002459.1:0-24623 GCA_022683975.1 Rhyacophila evoluta | reverse complement strand
ACAAACGAACGAACGAACGAACATACATATTTTGACTTTTATATATTAGATATGTAAGTACAAAAGCAATTAGATGAAATAAATGAAAATTAACAAACTTTAATCTCCTCTTTTCCCTTCTTGTACCTGATTGAGGATCATCAGGTTTGATGTTTATTAAAAAACTTTGTTTCTGCCTTCCCCTCAGAATGTTTTGGAAATGTGACATTGTTGTGGTGGTATTTGATATCTATCCATTTGGCCATGATCTCCTTGATTAATAAAGTAGAGACTGCCCTATCTCCTTCCCTGAATCTGAAGTGAGTGTATCTATCTTTTTCTTGTGCTCTTCCTTCTTAAGTTCCCGCAGCTCCTCAGTGGTCATCCTATCCCTGTGACGACATCACCTTCACTCACACCGAGACCCATGGATCTGCTTGCAGTGATAGTATCTTCCACTTAAGGCAGAGATCCAAGTTCCTTGCAGTTTCCTTCTGGCCACAAATTTCTCCAAGCAGAGTTCATTGTTCTGTCAGGAACCTCCTCTCAGACTTATATGTCAATGAGATATATGCAATGGGCGATAATAAAGTGATCTTCCCAAAACTCTCTTAAGGTTGATTCTGTGCCGTTTTCACTTCAAAATACCTCTGGAATAGTGCTTCAGTGTAGAGTTTCTTTCTCCCCTTTCCAAAAACCGAATTCGATCAAAGACGTAAGCTTGCACACAATTGATGCATGCTAGACTTATTCAAGGTTGCATATCAAAGAATTCTTTTCCCGTCTAAACAGGGACGTATATTAAGTTGGACTTATTCCAAATCCGTTGTAAAGCAAGGTGCCATTATATATATCTTTTTTTGTCTATTTTATCTTGTATTGCCGGTTGTAAATTAATTAGGTTACATAAATTGTATTGCAAAACCATTAATAAGAATTTTGCATTCTAAACTAAAATAACATTGAAAATATTACATGTCGATATTTCCAGATTTATATTGTTACAATTCCATTGAACGAGAGTGTATAGTATTTTATATATGATTTTAATTAATAAGCATTTTTATACAATATATTATAATATAATATTGCACCTCTTAATGATATGTATTGTATAATAGAATGGTGTGTTTATAGTTTTTTTTAGTATTTTTCTAGATGGTGATTTCAAAAATGTTTTCTGTGGTGATATGTACATTTAGATTTGTTTGCTTTTTAATGTCAGAATGCACAATAATGATTTTTAAAGCTATTTGCATTTTTTGAATTTTTTTATCACTGCCATATCAGTTCTTCATCTCACAGTAACATGGATTCTTTGCTTTTTTCAATTTTTATTTCTTTATTAGAAAGATTTCTATCATGAATATTAATCATTTAAGTGAGAATCAATCTTTTTTGTTGTTAATTTTACAGTTTTGGGTTTATGATGTTGACGGCTGTTTCGGTCTATATATCTATCTATCTCTATCATATTGATATTCTCATTGTAACATAGTTTCTCTGAACTGAGTGAATAATGTGTGCAGTTAGGTGTCAGCGGTTCTAGACTGACCTGCTAAATTATTTTAAAAATATTAAATTATTTAACAGTACCTAGTAATATTAAATTTTTTCAGGTTCAATATATTTTATGAATATTTAAAACATTAAATTATGTTTTATTAGATTTATTAAAATAGAAATAAATAATAGTTGATATATGGTTAGATAAATGGTGTTTGTTTTGGGTTAGTTTAGATTGGACATAACATAATATTTCCATGTTGAGTAGGTATTTGTAGCAAATTATGTTTGATTTTAGATTATAATGCGGTTTGCGGTACCATTGAATGTGTTTTGTTGCTTCCAGAATGAAGATTCAGTAGACTCGAGCCATTCCACTTCAGGTACGGAGGAGACTCCTCAGGACGGCCAGAGCGGACGGGGATCGGCAAACAGTGCGCAGCCCATTCCAGGAAGTGAAGGTTTATTTCAAAATACATAATAATAGAGTGATAGTAGCTTAGGTTATATCTATTATTTGTAATAACTGTTGTGATATAATTATTAATTATTAATAGTGCCATAATGAAAAAGAATTAGTACAACTAATTAATCAACAGGCAGAATTATACATTTTCAAGCATTACCTTATTTAAATCCATGAATTTTCAAACAGAAGTTAGAGTTATCAGTGCAAAATAAATTTCTACTCAGCACTCTTAGAATATACCATTACCAAATACCACCATTTTATTTTCAATCTATCTTATTTGCTAGCCATTCTTATCATATCTGGAGATACATTGAGCACTATATTTGTGACAATACGCTGATCTGAAATCAAATATCATAGAGCAAACATTGACTGCACATGATGGCAAGCTGAGAACTAATATTCACCTACTAATATAAGTGGAATTAGGTAAATTCTTATCAGTTAAATTGTGAACAGGTCTGCCAACTGGCTGGAGTATGCAGCTTGCCCCTAACGGACGGATGTTCTTCATAGATCACAATGAAAAGACTACTTCGTGGGTAGATCCTAGAACAGGTAATGCATACTTTTCATTTGTTGGTGATCTGATACCAAAAAGTGACATGTCACTAGATAGCAACACCGAGTCAGTGGAAATATTTTTTACATGTTCGATAAAATAATTTCCTTTATCTACAATAACAGTGATGTTTAATGCAAATAAAATATTTTCCCTAGTAATTGTTTCAATTAAGTTTGACTGACTGTCTTGGTATTTTGTATGTAACAGTATTGACTCGATAACATTAATTTATTTTAAAAAAAATGGAAAAAATATCGCTCCATATATCATTTTTTTTTCTTATTCCTACTACTATTATCTACTTTTCTAAGCTATCTATTTCTTTAAGATTTCAATTCATAGTCGTTTTGTTTATTATAACTGTCAATAAATAATTTTAGGCTAAAAGATGAATGCTCCACTTCTTCTTTATTTGTTTTAATTGAATTTTGATAAGTTGATAAGTGATTTTTTTATTTAACAGAAATATATAATATTATATTTCGGTTAATATATTTATTTGTAATCTACTAGCAACTAGTTGCCACTTACATAATAAATAATTGATTTCGAATAACTGAATCAGCAATAAGCCGGTTCTGATTTACCTTTAGGTATGTGCTTTATTCCAGGGCGTGCTTCACCCATGCCTGGTTCAGCTCCAGCCAGCATAGCAGGTAACGAAGGTACAGGAAGCGGACCTGCAGGTAGAATAAGCGGAGCCGGTTCTAAAGGGAGGCGGTCTTCAGCCAGTGTCACAGGGGTCATGGGAAGTAATGATGATGAATTGGGACCTTTGCCCGAGGGATGGGAGGAAAGAATCCACTCCGACGGCAGGATATTCTTCATTGATCACAGTGAGTGCTATCCAAAAATTTGGATATTGTTATCATAGAAATTCCTTGTAATTCATAAAAATAAATTACGTATCAAGACATGTAAGCCTTAAGTGAATTTTCTGGATAAACTTGATGCTTGTTTATATTAATTATTAGCATCTCTATTCTAACTCACAAAAACAACTCTGTCATATTATGCATTTAAGACAGTTTTTGGTAATTAAATGCAACATACCACGTCGAATTCTGTACATTTAAGCACTCTTATCACAGAATAGTTAAAAATTAATTGTTGATAAGTGACATTATATTTTCGAATTTCTCTGTTGCGATGTTGCCATGAGAAAAAAACA
The DNA here is from genome assembly GCA_022683975.1 of Rhyacophila evoluta. Classification (NCBI taxonomy): domain Eukaryota; kingdom Metazoa; phylum Arthropoda; class Insecta; order Trichoptera; family Rhyacophilidae; genus Rhyacophila; species Rhyacophila evoluta. The sequence continues at coordinate 20,930 of JAGVSQ010002459.1, read as the reverse complement.
AGCTTAAAAATGCCTGCCGAAATATTTTAAAATAACAGCAACAATCAACATATTATGTGGTATTCATGAATTGATAATTTGTTCAGATACTCGGACTACACAATGGGAAGATCCGAGAATGTCGAACCCACAAATAGCCGGACCTGCCGTGCCTTATTCCAGGGATTACAAAAGAAAATATGAATACCTTAAAAATCAGCTCCGCAAACCTGTGAGTATTTTAATTAATTATTTTATTTTTTATATTATGACTGACCATTTTACACAGGAATATTGTTTTTAATTTTTTTAATAGCTATCGCAAAGAATTAAAATTAATTTAATGTAAATTTGAATAAGTGCTAAAGTGTTTTTATTATAATCTACAATGTTATGTTTATTTCATGTTATTCAATTGATTCCAACTCAAGACTCATAGACCAAAGGCAACATCTTAGAGGTCTACTTAGGAAAAAAAAATTACAAATTTCCAGCAAAATATTTTTCATTTTTTGTTTCATCTACTTCCAGAACAATGTACCAAACAAATTTGAGATCAAAGTGCGACGAGGGTCTATTCTTGAAGACTCATACCGCATCATCAGCTCTGTTGGGCGACTGGATTTGCTTAAAACTAAACTTTGGGTAGAGTTTGAGGCTGAAGTAGGATTAGGTAAGATATAGAAGATGGTAACAATCAATCAATTTATAATTTAAACAATATTTCTTTAGGAAACAAATTAAGTTTTCATGTGAAAAAATTTCTTTCATTAGCTAATAGTCTTCTATTCCATATCAATGAGAAATGAATACTAATTTTTAACTTGATATTGTTTCTATGTTTAGATTATGGAGGTTTAGCTCGCGAGTGGTTCTTCCTCCTTTCCAAAGAAATGTTCAACCCGTATTATGGCCTCTTTGAATACTCTGCAATGGACAATTATACGCTTCAAATAAACCCCGCCAGCGGAGTCTGCAATGAAGAACATTTAAATTACTTCAAATTCATAGGTCGTGTTGCCGGCATGGCTATTTATCATGGAAAGCTATTGGACGGTGAGTGAATGTACAAACTATTTTCCAAAAATGGTGGCTTAAACATTGAATCGATGTTGTTTGAAATATTTAATATCGCAATTATTATAGAATAAAGTCTAGTCATTTGACTAGTTATTATTTATGATATACATACCAATTTTAAAATTTCATTTGTTTTCAAAGATATTAAAACAGGGTCCTCAAAATTTATACAATTTTTCCTGATAAAATTTCCAAATCAACCCAAATATATTTTGTGGAATTTGTATTGAAATAAATCAGTTTAAATGTTTCTTTTGCAGCTTTTTTCATTAGGCCATTTTACAAAATGATGTTAAAAAAACCAATTGATCTCAAAGATATGGAATCAGTCGATTGGGATTATTACAAATCACTTATGTGGATAAAGGTATCTCTTAATTTATTTATTTTTTACATAATTCTAGCATGTTGTAGGTAGGTATTTTATTTATAGTCAAGATCCACATATTCTTCTCTCTCATAATCGTAAAAATGGATGGCCAAAAAATCATTCCTCATTAATAGTTTTACATACATCTGTAGAGGTTTATAACCTTTCAAGCTTATTCATACTGTTCTAAATCTCACCTTACTATCTAAAAAGCTACAGTGTGTCCAGTAAAAACATGCATGTTTTAAATTCAATATGATGTCTTATTACAGGAAAATGACCCTTCAGAATTAGATGTAACATTTTGCGTTGATGAAGATCAATTCGGTAAAACGAATCAGAGGGAACTGAAACCGAATGGTGCCAACATTGCTGTGGACATGTCAAATAGAGATGAATATATTAAGTAAGTCACCTGCTGAACATTTTTAGTGAAATATACACATTATTTTTTTACTGATACAGTAACATTAAGTTTTTAATTTTTGTTGGATTGGATAGTCTTTGTTGATGTATAAATATATTCCATTTTTTCTTCGTTTTATAGATTAGTAATTGAATGGAGATTTGGTAATCGAGTTCAAAAACAGATGGACTCTTTCTTAGAAGGACTGAGTGATTTGGTCCCGTTAGCGCTTTTAAAAATATTCGATGAGCATGAATTAGAATTGCTGATGTGCGGAATTCAAAACATCGATGTGCGAGACTGGAAAGCAAATACTCTTTACAAAGGAGACTATCATGCCAATCATCTTGTTGTGCAGTGGTTTTGGAGAGTAAGTCTTTGATTTCTATTATTGATCATTGCTGTATCATTATATGTTTATAATGTTTATTCAAATGCACAACATTATACCTAGTCACGTTCGACAGCCGTGAAATTTTCGGTCATATTATGGGGTAAAGATATCCTACATATAAAACAGAAAATAGTGTGAAAACTTATTATGAAATAGGTTTCCTTTTCTAATAATAACTGGATTCAATTATGCATCCAGTATAGCAATTTTCCAATTTGTTATTCCTACCATAGATAGCTTGCATATCCATGTAGCTAACTAATTTTTTTTTTTGACTATAATTGGCTGCTGGACATTTCTTTTTCTATGTGTTTTTTGTTCAGTCGAATAATTAACCTAACCAAACCATTACAGTTTCTCAGTGACAACTCATTGAACTATCTTGGCTTCGTTCAAATGAACTTTAGAACTTATACTATAAATCTTTGTTGTGTTGCGGGCTCAAATTAGTCCATAAATTTAGAAAGATTTGTTTTTAACTTTGCATAAGTTAAATGGACATTGTTTGCCAGATAATTAATACAGTGTAATCCTTTAAATATCCCTTTAATTGTGTTTAATGTAAATTCTTGTAAAAAGGTATTAACATGCATTTACTATAATACATATTTGTAAATATTTTAAGTTATGTTTGGTTTGTGGAAAATTGATTTATTATGGTTGTGGCAGGTGGTGTTGTCTTTCTCCAATGAGATGCGATCGCGTTTGCTGCAATTTGTAACAGGCACATCCCGTGTACCCATGAACGGCTTTAAGGAGCTCTACGGATCTAATGGACCACAACTATTCACTGTTGAGAAGTGGGGAAACCCTGACAACTATCCACGAGCTCATACTTGGTAAGAGACCTTTGAAAGACTTTTGGGGGCATATTATTTATTTGATTACATCAAATTTTGTATTAAATGTTTTGGACTCGACTAGTAGTATTTTTAGTATTCTTCAATTCCTCTTATTTATTATTAATGGCTTCAGTAAATGTTTATATTTTCACTTTATTTATTTTGTTTCTAGGGAAGTAGGAAAAATATTTAGTGGTAATATGAATGGAGTCTTTATTAGAAATCAGATCATCCGTATCAAAGGTGCACTTTTGTGCTATCTGTGTTATATTGGCTCTTAATATTTCATGAAACCTGTGCTCGAAAATTCTCATCTCAATCGACAGTTATGCAATGTATAATCTACTCTATGATCGAATATAGTCATTGGTAGATGTATATTTAAAATTTTTACTTTGTTGTGATTTATGCAGGAGAAATTCTACTGACTATAGTTTCACCACGGTACATATTAGATAGTTTTTAATTGATTGGTAGTATAATGTCTCTTATTATTTCAGCTTTAACCGCATAGATCTGCCGCCCTACGAAAACTACCAGCAGTTACGAGACAAACTGGTGAAGGCCATTGAAGGATCGCAGGGCTTCGCGGGTGTTGACTGAGTATTTCGTATCCTCCCTTCATTTGTATTGTAATAAATTTATTTAATGCTGACATTGCAGATAATTTTGTATATCTGTAACATTGTTGATAGCCACCAGACAAAAACTATTCTCTAATACAAAATGGCAGCACAATAATTATTATGAAATTATTGTGCCTCATTTATTTCTTAAAGATTTTCTATTGCCATATGTTTTCAACCGTAAGAGATCTCCAGTGTTCATTTTAATTTACTGACATATCTGCTTTTTATGAAAACTCTGTAAATGTTGATATTGATTGGCTGCTATTTGATTTGCCATTTAAAGTATAGTTTTTTTTAATTTCATTCTCTTACCGATTTTTTTTTTATGCCTACATCAAAAATATAGTATAGAAACCGACTGAATCCATCATGCATAGTCAAAGAGTGTGTGGTTTTTACCATAGAAAATAAGCAGATGCCAGAATTTAAAATCTTGGGTTCATTGAGTTCTTCTCATTCCATTTTTATTATAAGGAAATTAAGATAAATAAAACTTTGAATCATCTTGAACTTGTATATAATTTTAGGACTTGTTTCAAAGACATCTGTATATTTTATTTTTGTCTGGCTTATATTATATATTCTTCATGGTTTCTTAAGTCGTCGATTTCAGTGTTGAAAAATACTATTGAACATGATTTCAGTTGCATTTTTACCATTTCGAATTTCATTCCCGCTATAGTGTCCAGTGGTTATCAAATATGTTATTACTATTACATTTTGTTCGGCAAATTATTGACTGAAAATATATCAGTCAAAATAATGCTTTGCCATGTTGGTATATTAGCAAATTGAAGTGGGGATGAAGTATAAATAAAAGCTGTAAATTAATTATTATTGACGCATTATTAGTTACATAAATTTTAAATTGCCATTTATATGTCTTTTATCAATATTAAATATTATATATAAATGTATTATACATTTTAAAACATAAACGATTCTAAAATATTTGTTATTTAAAATTTTCGTTCACTCAAAATTATTGTTATATAGAATTCTGCCTTTCTAATTGTAGGTAATAACTTTAAACAATATATATTTGATTTCACTCATCAAACAGACAAATATGACTATTGAATTTAATTTTTATTGTTTTCTCCAAATAATTATTAACCAACTTTGTCACATAATATTGAAATTCACCCAAAACAAGCTAAAATTACTATTACTATTAAAAATTTATAATTTGTCATTAGCTTGTCAATGCAAATGAAACTAAATGGATCTCTAACAAATGCCAACTTGATTAATAGTCATTAATATGTCAAGTGAACACATACATCTTTCATCATTTTACTTTATCACAATTCAAATTCTAGTTTCTCTCTGGTGCTTTTAATGCAGTTGTTGCTACTTCTTACTACTTCTTCACCTTCCTCTAAGATTATTGCTTTCTGGATGCTGCAGCATGATATAGAGACACTTTGCTACGGTCAAATCGTTCTGACTGATGCAAAATATGTCTGCTAAATGTTAGTGACCATTTGCTCAGCAGTTTGTAATACAATGATTTTATTTTTTGATATTGTTGAGTAGCCGTTTATGTAAATCAGGAGTACTTAAATGATTGAAAAGTTTTATTTATTGATTCAATATTGAAAGGTTTTCATATTATAATACAAAGACAACTATCTCTACATATGAAACACTATCAACTGAAGATATTTGTCAATTGATTGGATATACAATATTCAATATACACATATCGGTTAATATTATGTCATGGCTATGTTTTCAACAATAAATTAACATCACAACGATAGTATCTAAATGGTTTCTGGAATATTTACAGCAGAATTAATCGAAAGTAGCTAGCTATAAGTAAATTATATTTTATTCTCATTTAATATTTTCTACTACTTTTTTAGAATTGGGGTAAAGCAGAAATCTGCTGTAATTTAGAATTTGTAGACTTTTATGACCTTCCTATTTGCTTCCCAGGTTTTGTTTTCACTACCTGTAAATCTGACGATAAAAGATATTCTGGCTCACTATTGGTGATCTAAAGGGTTAAAAATATATCCAACTGTTGGAAGTCAATTTTTCACATAATTACTGTAGTATTATATTTGATTATTACAAAATTTTAGATATCAATGTGGGATACATGTAAAATTAAGATTCTGTGGAAACATTGCCGTGATGTTCTTATTCTAAACACTGTTGTGGGACAAAGTCTTCATAATTCGTATATTCCTTAGGTTACAATCTGCAATAGTATCCAGATTGACTTAGTTGACAATTAATATCATTCAGTGATGTGTCTTTTTTTCATTTCACCCTATAAATAGAATACAATGTTGTTTAGATAATGTGCAGTCAAATTCATACTCAAAGATAACAAATATTACAACCACCATAAGTTGTGATTATCTTCATCATCACATCCTGCATTGGGTTTCAATTTCCATAACATAACTCTTTCAGTTCTATATTATGTAAATACTATCACTCACAAGCTGTGTTCCTTCTGATTTCTAGTGTCCAGTGTGCGCATGTTTTTACAGTTTTACATTTTTGAATTCCGAAAACGTTAGCTACTAGGTACGAGCTTAGAGGGAACACCGCTTACAAATCGTAAATTCCTTTCATTTGGTAAGTAAACTTCAGTTGAAGCTGAAGTTTACCAGTATACTATTTTCCCCCAGGAAGACATGTTGATATTTCTGATAACTCCGGTTCAGTATATAGGTTCACAATTACAATTTAATTTGGCCTTAAAAAAAATGAAATATTTCTATTGAAAAATGCTTATTAACAATTCTTTCTATCGTTGCTCAGTAATAGCCTTGATCTCACTATAACTGTGTTCATAATAAATTGGTTTGACTAATACATAAGCGGTATTTTCAAATCTACATATGATAAATTTTAAGAATTTTGTTTTTAATGCGTATATTCAATATTATCTAATAGAATAAAATTCTTTTTTATTCATTTATCGTACAATATTTACTGGTTTCGGTTTTAGGCCTACTTTACAAAGCAATGTTACAAGAATATGCGTAATATTTTTAATATTCTAGGTCACCTGTGTTATATGATAATGACACATTGTACACCGTGGAGTGTTAGTCCGCATTACTGAAAAGTTATAAAAGTTTATGTCTGATTTATAACTTTTTCGGAACACTTTTGACTTGTAACATACAATATTAATGCATTAAACTGTTAAAATATCTTCCTAGTCTTTTCTAATAGAAAAAAAAATATAGACAAAACATTATGTTGTAATTACTTTGTATGCATAATTTAATATTGTATATTTTTAGTAATAGCACTTGAAATGCGGAAATATAGAGTTTTTTTAGATTGTTCATTCATCTTAAGTTATTTTGTAATGTCCTTAATGTAATAGAATTAATTATCATGAATATAAATGAATTATTTGTGATAGCATCAGTAAATGTTTTGTCAAATTTCATTGCCAGATCATTTGAACTCAACTGCAAACACCATAAAAATGTCATTTCTGAATGGAGATACATCATTATTAGCAAAAAAAAATTCATTGAGCAATCACCTTACCAATACTCAGTATCATACGCCACCAATAATACTATCAGTTTAAAACAACGAGTCAGAAATTAATAGAAATAAGACACAAAAAATAAAGATTAGCTTGTCAGGAATCAATATGTTTATCTTATATTTGAAGCTATAATATAATTACTTAATTATTTATATATAAATATTTAATTACAAATATGACCATGATACATTATAGTTTTTTGTATTATTTTTTTGATATCAGAGAATACGAGGAAAGACATTCAGTGTTGCCATCACTTTAACAAATCATATTGTTTCCATTCGGTTGTTTTTAATATTTCCAACACAATTTAACCAATCACAGTTGACGATGCCGCAAATGATACCGATGATAGTCTGGCTTAGTTGATCTGGCGATGTGATTTGTCATTAATTATTAAAATGGCAATAAATAGTCTAAAGTTTGACGTTCCTATGTCATAAATTTGCATTACAATCAGTCTATTTACACTTCTGGTTTTGGGTATGCGATATATTCGGTAGTGGTCCTTTTATTATTATTTTCCATAGGTGTGAGTGAAAATATGTCATTGTAGAAGTGTGGCTGGATCATATCTGCATATATAGTATTTTATTATTTAAGTATCCTGATTTCTTGGCTGATTGATAAATGGCATTGAATTCGGTTTGTATCTGATTTCGTCCCTAGCACTATTTAATATTTAATATTTTCTAAATATACAATGACTTTGGAAGCACTCAGTTTCAAATCTGATAAAACTGATCTTTTCAAGAAAAACTATGATATTGTATGTATTTTTTATTCCATTTTAATATTATGATTTCCTTATTTGAACAAAATAAATCGAATGGCCGGTTATAAACTGTGCAATCAGCCGATTTCATTTTGTGCGAAATTTGTTTATTGACCATTATTAAGAATTTTAAAATGGTATTTTTTGGAAATATAAGTGGTTTTAAAATGGACATATATTTCTAGGTCTAAAATAAATCTGACAGAAATATTAGTAATTTTTTCATAAATTTAACATTATCTATCTATCTTGCAATCGGTTTTTTAAAATAATTCATTTTGAATAAAATATGCATTTACCTTAAAATTGTTTTTCAAATGCCGGTGCCATATAATGAAGCATTTCCTTAGCATAAACTATATTAAAAAGCATATCTTTTCTAAGTTAAGTAGCTATAAATTCAGTTGTACCCTAAATTAGCGATAATTTTTTTTATGTTTCTCATTTATAGCTTATTTTTCAATATGACGAGTAAATTTCTGTGTGAGAAAATTATCTGCAGTTGACCCTCGATTTACTGGGGGATATAGTAAACATATTTCCCGATTTATTTACATTATAGAAAATATTTACAATTATCTCTTCTCAGTACCGTTAAGGTTTTAGGTATAATAATCAACTTGATTTTGTTCTCTATCATGTTATTAGTCGTGGTATAAAGACATTATAAAAATTGTTTTATTAAAACTAAAATAACATTATAGTACTTATCAATTATTCTTGTGATCGGGATAAGTTTAACTTAGATAGTTTCAATTAGTTACTGAAAATGTACCGAACTCGTCATGATCTTACATAAATGCGAATCAATTAATCAATTATTACATATAAGCTAATTTACTTTTAATTATGTAGTTGGGTTGTAATTTAATGACTATACTTGCTCTAAGACAGACCATATTAAATTTTGTGATGTGGGGATATCATTAACAGTTTCCGTTTTAGTCATTATGTCATCATTGAATGCATGTCATGCATTCGGATAAATATTTGTAAACGTCTGATTTTTCAATGTGATGCAGTCAGAGTGATTCACATGTACATGCCGGTTTTCATTTAACCATAGTTGTATCGTACAGTTGGCAACCCCCTGATCCCGGAAAATTGAGAGTCAACTGTACTCAGAAATTTAAAATATTATTTCATTATCAGATTTATGATGTATTTAACTCTATAATTGATTTGTAAGATGTTCGCGATTTAATTTTCTCCATATAAACACTTAATTTGGGGAAATTCAAAGAAAAAAAATATGGCACGCTTCATAATTGTAATTTTCGTTAATATAAAAATAAATAGTTTTTGAACTGGTAAATTATTTGAGATATTTTCTACTTGAAATATTTTCTACTTGAAATGATATATTTTTTGGCTTTGTGGATAAAAAATATGTAATTAAATTGTTGTTATATTATACATTGTAGAGTGAAATATAAAAAAAAAACAGTCCTGTAAATACTTAATATTTCTTATTATAAAATATATATTTTTAAAAATAGTTGATTCTTGATTATATGCTTGCTAAATTGCACATAATATTATTTCAATCTACTGTTAAGACCAAATAATTCACTTTAATGTTAATTAATAATTAATTGTAAATATCTACATATGTACCCATGAATTTTTTTATTATGTATTGAATTTGTTTTAATTATTTCATTTCAATCGAATTAATCAAGGTAAGTACTATGAATTATTATAAAAAATAAATTATAAATATTTTCGCACAATCATTTTGTTCATGTTATTAGTAAACCAATATCCTCGGTTATGTTGCAATATTTAAAAAAATAATAATACTGTCGATTTAGATTACTCATTTACTATTTGAAATGTGTACAATTTCATTTAGATAATCATTTGCGATCGTTAAGGCTGTATCTAAGCAGGTGGAATGTCAGTAAAAAATCGATTCTTACCCTTATACCAGCCAACAATACAAATTATTATTAATATTAAAACACCACAAATAAAACAAGCAATCTGATATATACAGTGGACTTAGATTCACTCCATCTATTTTTGAGTTTATTACGTTTATAACACCATGGTGTATACCACATAACGGGTTCAGACTTGGCGGTTGTTGGAGTGAAAACATTTTATTCATCAAGAGTTGAATGTAGCTCCATCTATCAGCAAGGCAAATAGTAAGCTGCTGTTGCATATGTTAACTTTCCGGCACGTGAACTCCAAGATACTATTCACACTTTAAACAATCATCAATCTCACACTATTATATATTTGAAAGTAAATAAAATGCTTGGAAATAAAGATGCATTAAGAACAACACAAAACTAAAGGGCAGGTCACAATTCTTATGTTCATGCTGACAGATCGGTCATCCGCCAAAAAATGTTAAAAGGCAATGCCCTGGTCACAAATAAATACATATTTCAAATAGTGTTATGATTGAAACAATATTTTAATTTTATTTCTTAAATTAAAAATACGCTGAATGAAATAATGGTGTTCTTATCATGGTCAGTAAGGAATTAATTGATAAATAGAAAGGTTTATTCTGGTTATATGCTGAAATAAGTTATACATTGAGAAATAATCATTTATTGTTTGTGTTCCTAATTTAGATCAAAATGAAGTATTTAAATAAATTATTAATATACACACTTGGATCATATTATAGCAGCTGACCAAAATTTTTTAATGATTCATTTTACAAGTTCAGAAATTGTCAACGGATGAATTATAAAATTTCTTGGGAAATTCTAGCTTATAAATATTGCTTATAGATATTTGAATTAATAGATGTTAGATACTCAATTTAAATACCACAGTTAATATTGATAAGTGAGGTTTCATCTAAAACAAATGCTCCTATTTGATTTTGGGATGGTCTATAGTAGTACTCCGAAACCTTTTATCTTTCACCGGACACTATGTTTTTTTCCAAAATTTCGCAGCACACCACAAGAAAAAAAAAGAAAGAAATGCCGCCTTTGCAGTGACATTTCTCATGTTTTTTTTTGTATTGTAAAAATGCGCCATGGCACAATCAGCATCGTCTTGCGACATACTACTGTGCCGTGGCACAAAGGTTCCGCAACACTGGTCTATAGAACAGATAATAATTTTTGCGTGGGATTGACAGCATGTTGTTTCAATACAAAACTAGGAACAAATTTGATACATTCTATTTTAATAGACAGTATCAAGATTATTTGTAAATAATATTAATATTATTTACAAATAATCTTGATATTAGTAATTACGATCTTGAACACAAAAAATAGTACAACTGCCAAGAAATCAATTAAAGAAATGAAATAGAAATAAATGTGTTGACCGATATCAATCAAACTGAGAAAAATGCACTTCTTGTAAATGATACAATGATGAATACAAAAAAAACATCAAACATTCCCTTAATACAGAATTTAAATTTTTTATTTTGAATTAGTTAGAAAACTATTGTGATGTTTATACGCGATTTAAATATGTAAAGAGTAGACTTTTGTAGGTTAAAAGTACATCATCATATGCAGATTTGCATACTCTACAAAACATATATAAAAAGTAATTTTTTCAATGAGTGAGCTTAATGACGTTTGGTATCAATCGACGCATATATTTAACTAGTAAATCTTCTTAAACTTTCTAAACATTTAAAACGTGTTACATTTTGTCACGATTGTAAGATATCAAGTGATAATTTTGCTGATAATCGATTTGTTGAAAGTTACGGGATTATAAATGGCTTCATTTTGACAGATTCAATTTTAATGCCAAGTTCAACTATAGATAAGCAGTATCGGTAAGAGTGAATTTGCTATGGAAATGTTAAAGTAGGATTATATAATCATATCACATTTTATTTGTATTGTGCAATTGTTTGTTGGGCAAACTTTAATATTTCATCTTAATTGTTTTTTAGATAATTTTTTTAAAAAGTTAGTATGTCTTAATAAAGTGCCTATGCTCAGTGTTTTTCTCTTGTCATAAACTATCGTAAAATATTAGGAAGAAAATTTCATAGGATTTAATGTTCCATATTGATCTCTAATTTAAGCTTTCCTTCATATTAAATTTATCATCCAAAGCCACTGATTTTATTGTATGTAATTAATTAACTGTGTTTATCTTTTGAGGAATTAAATGAAAATTAATACTCATCTCTTGGTGTAATTTAGACTCAAAATTATTTCAAATCTATTATATATTTTAATTTGCGAGTTCGGTCTGTATATTCATTTATACAGTGTGTATGGTTGGTGAAGCAAGTCAATGATTTCATTTTAAGATGGAACATCCCCTGCTTTGAGACACGAAATATATAGATTTCGAATAATTTCAAGTGTTATATTTGATTTATTACTCTTTTGAAAAAAATAAAGAAAGTAGGGTAAAAATTAAAAATTCTCCAGCTTAGGTTGAAAAATAAAATAAATGAATATTCAGTTGCGTATGATATCATATGAACATATCGTCGTATTACTGGCAAAAGCCGTTAAAGTAAAAATGTGAGTTATGAGATAATCGAGTTTTAATGTTTGAATCTCTTTGTTAAATACATTTTACGACAACTTCTATCAAATAATACATTATACCTTAAGAAATTGTCATAAAATGTATTTAACAGAGAGATTCAAACATTGAAACTTGATCCCAAAACTCACTTTTTTACTTTAACGTCTTTTGCCAGTAATACGATGATATAACAGTGGTATAGCTGTTTATCTTTGAGAAAAAGTAAAATACATCACTGAAAAGAGGCCTAAGTCTCACATTGGATGATATTGGCATGAGATGGGTTTTAAATATAAAATAAAAGAAAAGAAAAAACTTTAGACAGTTCCAACTGAAGAGATCTTGACTTAACATTAACTTAGTCAGTTAGGTTTTTCTATCATTGTGTGGAGAAGTATTTTAGTGTACAAAACCTAAAAGTTTTATCATATATTAATGCTGAACTTGAAAATGATAGTATATATAAAAATTTATTAGTGTTGAAAATATATTTCTGTCTCCCAAAAAACATCTATTGATTTGAAAGGAAATTTTTAATAATATAGAATTATGTATCATATTTCTGTGTCATTTTGATATTGTCTAGATAAGGAGCCATCGGGTAGTGGATAGTGCTTGTTCGTATGAACTAAAAATGAAGTTACTTTTATGAAATGACTGATTGAAATTGACCTTAGAAAGTATTTTGATGTCTCTTGTTGGACATTTAGTGAAGATTAAGTGGAAAAATCATATGAAATGTGGATGAAGTAATGGACAAAGTGCACATTTTCAGCGTTTTTTCATTCATAACATATATAAATAGTTTTAATTTTATTTTGTTATAAAGAGTTTTACTTTCGTCCATTTACCGATACGGCAACACTTTATTATTATAATGTTAATAAATATAATATATATGCATAATTTTAGCAATATTTAACATAGTTATGGTAATAATTGTATTAAATCAATATTTATATTTTCTCCTTATGATAATTTTGTCCATTTTTAAAATACAAATAAATTTGAATGAAACAATAAACTATTTTTTTATTCTACAATTATCATGAAAATACTTTTCCGAATAATCTTAAAATATACTCGGAGTTCTTTAATTTAAGCTCAAGATATTATCTTTAGAACTATGGTGGGATTCGTAATTAGATCTTAAAATTGGTTCCTAAGGTTTATGAAGCAATGGGAAACAAATGGGCTGCCCCTGGAGAAGATGGATGAAAGCTCTTGGTAGAAAATCTAAGAAAATGAATTAAATATGAATGAGCTTTGGGGCTATCTTTCATGACGTTAAATTTGGCGAGGAGAAGGAGCAGTATACATACCACCCTTATAAATAAAAACGTACATAATGAAAGAAAAGTTATGTTTAGAATTTCATTTAGTATATTGCCCCATACTTATTTTTGTCATTCATTACGTTTTTGCTTATGAGGTAGTATAAAAATTGCACATTTTAAATGTGTGTTGCATTCTAATTTTAAAAATTGAACTCGTAAAAATGATCTGTCAAAACATATCTCCACTCTATAGAAGTTGACGTAATTTGATTATTATTAATAATAAATTAACATATCTCCCTGGTGGCGTAGAGGCTAGCTTGCGCGACTCGCATCCGGGTAATGTGAGTTCGATTTTTACGTATGCTAAGTTTTAAAAATCTGAAAATGCTGGATTGGATGGCCATTGGGTTTAGCAATAAGTGTCTGACAACCTATTTTCGTGAAAAATATTCTGTCAAGACAACATGTTTAAACGTTTTGAAGATCCATATACTTCACCTTTCGAGCGGATATCTTCACACTGTATAGATCCATATACTCCACTTTCAGTGCGGACATCGTAAAAAATTACAGCAATACGCAAAATCTGATAAGATTATTATAGTCAGTTCAAAATTGGGTCAGTGGATAAGCAAGCATGCACGTGCTTATGAATTTGATTTAAAAACATCATGGGTTTGTTCCTATCATCTTCTATATAATAATATTATGTTACTAATACAAGTTTATGCTAACTATTTTAAGCGTTTTGTAAATGAACATTTGTTCGCAAATTAGCATTTAATGATACGCCATAATATGATTTAACTTGTTCAGGGTGCATACAAATATTGCAATTGCGTTGTCAAGGAAACACGTTGCCATTGATACGAAGTTGGTTCAAGATCGCGCTTGCAAACCGGTTGGAAAAACTCAAAGAAATCGAGATCAAGAAATCGACACCACTTCCGACTTGTCATCGTGCACTTAATTGGTCTCATTACATTACTTAGCATTGATCATTCGCATGCATACATTTAATCGATATTAATTAAATACATTTCTTAAAATAAATTATAAACGTGATCGATATACCATTGAGAGTGCTTTATGGAAATGAATTTTAAACCACACAATCGTTATTATTGTAATAAACATTGATATTCTATTTTACACTTTTAACATTACAACTAAATAATTACATCATATATGCCACAATTGTGATGTATAAAAAAAACTGTTTTTTTGAGCGTTTTTAACAGAAAGTTTAAGCGACTTATCTAAAACATCGACACAGCAATTAATTACTACAATTATGCCTATACTGAATCCAACCAGCGGTACTTTTGTTCAAGACTTGATAAGAAGATATTCACACGTTGAAGCGGTAGATGATGACGACAGTACTATATCTAGTAAGCTTTTGCGTTTATTGTCAGAAACTGATAGCGAACAACATATTTTGTTGGAATCCTTATTTGACAACTGAAATAAGTATTTTTTTAAAGTTATTAAAACGGATAAGTGTATGTGAAAAAAATCTCGTTAATGAAAAAAAATTCTGGCTTTTTTTTTCATTATTTTGTTTGCATTTCAGGTTTGAAACGAATCTTTACACTTTTTATGGAGTCACTAGTTCTTTGTACGCGTAATGTTTAAGAAACGTATTTATCGCATAAAAAAAGTTTGTGTAATATGATATCACGCAAACTAGATAGCTCTGTTTTGAAGTATTTTTTTTGAATTTACTATATGATCTTTAGTGGACATACAGTTTCAGGAAATATCGAAATTTCTTAATTGACTCCAAGCAGGGTCGTGTCTTGATATAGCGAGCCGGCTGCATCAGGCGGCACCGTAAGAGGGCGGCATAAGCAACGAAATCAACATACAATTTGAACCATTCAATAATTAAACATCGTTACGGAACGCTTTTTTATATTAGTCGATGTTATTCCCCTGTTGATGTATATGATTTATTTACGATTAATTTAATGAGAAAAAAACAATTAAGGGAAGGTATTTCGAAGACTAGCATCATAATGAGAAAATGTACCGCATGTTCCTGAATCCAAAATGGATACTATTACAATAAATTATCCACAACATGGGATTTTAATAATATGACACACGGGCTTTGTGGAAAAGCCATTTAATAATACGTCTTCGTGAATTGTTGACCAATTTATTTTGCTACGTAGACTTAAGTTAAATTATCATCTAATTAGTATGTTATATGTTCGCTCACTGCCCACTAATAATGTAGCATGAAAAGGACGAAAGGCGAAACCCGGGTCGCTAACAGTGATCTCACATATGGAAGTTTACTAGTTTTAAATAATTTATATATTAAATTATCATGTACATATGATAGTTTTCTTTTTACATCCAATTAATCAAAATAATATAAATGCCGTACTTATTGATTCAGATATATAAACGTTTATTCAATATTAACACTTTTGTTAATGTTATCATTATCGAAGTAACAGGAGTTTTAAAAGAAATAAAATAATATTTTTAATTGTCTATTAACGATTTCCATATCTGCTGGATTTTTAAAAATCCGAAAAGGCATGGCTGTTGACATGCCTTCACATTGCTGAGATCAATATACTTCACTTTCCATATGTTTCACTTTCAGAGCGGATATGGTGAAATAAATCCATTAAAAAAAAAACCTATTATTTTCTACGCAAATAAATCGTAAAAATTAATACGGATTTTCAAAGTTTTCGAATGCTTAGTTTTAAAATTAATTATACACGTTATTATATAGTGTTTCAAATGATTTTCAAAGAAATTTGCAAAACATTATTTAATGTCAACAATATACGAGGTAAATGGAATAATTGCTATCCATGGTAAGGTGATGAATTACATGTATCGTGCGCGATCAGTGCCACGCTGTTGTCAGAATCGAAAGCATCTTGCAAACAATAAGCTCAGTTTCCGATTTCCCATCGGAAAATTCGCGGCCATGGACCAAGGAAAGTTGTTTCATACGTTTTTCTTTGCGTGCCTGTTAGGTCCTATCACATTATGCAGCTCAGAATACATAAATAGTGAGTTTTAAATATTTTCTTTTTAACGAATACTCAAAAAAAAATCTTAATTGAGTTACAATATCCTTGACGAAATTTTCTTTTATAGTATTTGAAAACCCCTTAGGCTTCCATGACTTTTGAAATACTTTAATAATTTTATTAAATTAAAATTGGTTGAATGATTGGTTGGTGATTCCAAAAATATTCATAATTTACCGAATTTAATCAAATATTGTATTGTGGCATTGTACCTACCAAGACAATGATTATTATATTAGAAATTGTTTGTTTGTTGCATATTATTAATAATATACCGTATTATTTGATTTTACTCCATCACTCGTCCGACTTCTTGCTATAAAGGTATATACTGTGGTGGAACGAACAAAAAGTTCTATCAAATTGAAAAGAGCAGTTCCTAACCACTGAGAGTGTGTGCGACTTCTATAATTCTAGTTATGATCAACATTTTTGTCGTATACAATGTAGCAGTATGTCGCACAAACAACGAGTAGCATATTTATGAGACATGTTAATAATTGGTAGACATAATGAAATTTTATCTCTAAAACCTTAAATAGCTACTCGAAGAATGATGATTGGTATATAATAAGTAAAGTGATTATTTTTATGTGGATTGGTTGCTGGCAGCTCATTAGTCTCATATCCTGTATTTGACCTGTAACAGACCTAAAAGTGTGGTTTTGTATAATTACAGGCTAGGCACCTTGACCCTTGATCAAGTATGCACCTAATTATTGTTGATCTAAGGTTGGCGATAAGTTATTGCTTAGTTGCTACACTTTGATTCTTTTAATATCTAAATCTGTTGTTACACATTATCAAGACTAATGGAAGATTTCGAAATGGTGTCACAAAGGAAAAAGCTGCCAATAAAGCCAACCAATCAATAAAATTATTTAACATGGAGATTTGTCTGACTTGTGTCTAAAAAGAATATCGGGAAGCCTTCATTAGGAAGGACACGCTTGCAAATGAGGAATAATGACCGAAGCTTAAAATAAATTCTGTTTTGATGCATCACAATACTATACCATAACCGTCAATTCAATGTTGAATAAATGGAGTAATTTCTATGTTTTTAGTGACGGAGTACCGCAAAATGCCCAACATCTTCGAACTAGACGAATACGAAGATTGCATTTTTCCACCTGACGGATTATACTGCACACTAGATTTTAACCTTACTACTGAAAAACCAACAGAGCTTTGGTATCAAATTAAGGTAATCATTGTATTTAGTTGATTAAATTCGACTGTAATTATTTAACAAATTAATATCAACAACATATACAAATCTGTCATAATATTATCGTTTTTAAAACATTGTTTATTTTATACATTACACATATGTAAATAATTTAAACTATATTTTTTAATTTAGCGCCGTTCCATTGTGATGTATTATTGTATTTTGATAGTTCCGCAAATCCCAATTGATTATTCGTTTGATTTTTTTGTGGCTGCTACATTTTATTTGAAATGGTTGTGCATGATTTGTTCAAATTCTCAATATGATTCAGTATAATTTTGGATTGTTGTAATATCTTTGATAATGGCAATAGCTTATAGAATTAAAATTGAGATTGATATATCCATAAAGATATAATACGCAAATTATTGATAACGCAGAAACAAATATGAATTACAGAATTTGTGAATGTGAACGACAGAATTTTGATCTAGGCTCTCGTGTTGATAGCAAAAATAGTTAATTAATAGATTCATCATTTACGTGCGGCTAAAATTTTGTGTTTTTTTTTTTATTAATTACGTCGTCATTTATCTTAGTCTTTCTCGTAATATATTATAGTTTAATAACAAGCGGTTAAAATGGTGTTTATGGCAAATCTATGAACTTTTAGATATACACTTTGATTGAAAATAGCCATTTTTTATGAAATATTATTTTTATCTGATTTTGATTCACATTTTATAGAAAAAATCAACTTAAAAAAGGTTTTTATTATTGTTGCGTTATATTTTTATAAATCATAATGCAAAGAATTACTCAGGGATTCCGGCGTCCTAGAAGACAATCAAATATTATCCACATAATGAGATGCTTACATATCGTAGAAGAAAGCAAAGCGATTGGCGATTGATAGATACTCCTGGATATACTCATGTGATCCAAAAAATAGCATATAAAATTAAATCAGACGAAATTACTATTGTTTATACATTTATTACGACATCATTTTTGTTCCAAGAATTTTACTGCAGACACGCTACGCCATTTTCATCACGACGTCCTCCGTCGCGGCGTCTGCGTGACGGCGTCCTGCAATGTCACCGGTGAAGAAGCGCGCCGCCTGAGGCACGACCCCGTCTCCCTCAAGAAAGTCCTCGAAGAATGCGTCTCCAACAGGGTACACGAGCGCTACGGATTCCGTGGATTCGTAACCGAAGTGACGCATTGTGTGCACGCAGGGAGTGAACACGATATCGGGCTCTACGACTGGCTCTACGCGGCTCTCGTCTTTATTATATTGATGCTAAATGTCATGTCGACCATCTATCAATCAGTCTGCGAGAAAGACGGAATGTCTAAATGTAAGTTTTATCTGTTTTTAACTAACATAGTATTATTATATATTGATATAATTAATACCGAATCATTCATGGTTAGCGTAATAAGTCCGAGACGAATCCATTGAGCCCTTTGATAATTATTGTCTCCACGGTAGCGTAGTTAGTAGCGTGCACGCCTGGCAATCCGGGGACTGGATACTCATTGATTTAAGCAATTGTCTGAAATACAATTCTCGTGAAAAATAATCTGTCAGGACGTCTTCACATTGCGGAGATTCATATACTCCACTTTCAGAATGGATTTTTCATTCTGTGTAGATCCATATGCTCCACTTTGGGAGCGAATGTGGTATATATAAAATATATGTATGTGACAAAAGACAATACTAACAATTCAAACGATAGAAGTCTCAAAGTTATAAAAGTCGACTAATAATTGTTTAATGGTAAAATTCATTTAAAAAAAATTCAAGATACAGAAGATGATGGAAAGGTTTGTAAAACACTTTACCATCTGTTTAACTACTGTACATCTCACCTTAAGAAATACGTCTTCTGTTAATACACGTGTGTAAAACTATAATTAGATTTGTCGTATTCAATGAATGATTACTTATTATGGAGTCGAAACTGTTTCTACTATGTAAATTTCTATATGGATTGTAATCAGTGGCGGCTCGTGCTGTAATACTACATAGTGGGTACGTATAGAAAATTTAGTAAAAACATATATCATGTTTAAAATTATGGTTGAAAGTTTGTAATTTATCGTTTGTAAATATAATTCTCTCTAAGAGTAACCCCGTTAGCGTAGTTGGTAGCACGCGCGCCTAGCGATCTGGGGAATGCGGGCTCGAATCCCCATCTGTCGTATTTTGAAAATCCGAAAAATACAGGCCTGGTTGCCCATTGGGCTGAGTAATTGTCTGACAAAAAAATCTCGTGAAAAATAATCTGTCAAGACGTCTACACATTGGAAAGATCCATACACTTCGGAGTGGATATCTTCATACTGTGTAGATCCATGTGCTCCATGTTGAGAGCGAACATGGTATACAATACATATATATTTATACATAATTCGAATAAATATGACTGAATAATTGACACAATCATTGTGTAAATATAATTAATGGAATTGTTATTAAAGCCGCGCTTGAAATCGTATTTGGTGACGCTGCTGCTATTGGCAGCGTCGACAACACAGCCATCTCCGTACGCTTAAATTTTGGTTGATCACATTATTTTTCTTTTATATTTGTTATTTTATATTTCAATAACATTTGAAACATATAATATATTGTTTGATATTTAAGAGGGTCCTGATCTGTCCTCCACTGGAAGTAAATATTGTACATTACAAAGCCATGTTTTTCTTTAATCGTGATTTTTTTATTTTTATGTTTAATTACGTTATAATTGTAAAGTATATCATCAATGTAATCAGATGATCAGGCGAGATTTTTTTTTGGCTTAATAGCCCCACGAGAAAAAAAATTACAAACGTAATCATAATGAGACTTCTGTACCTGCGGGTGTATGGATACTATCCATGGCTTTATTCAACTGC
>JAGVSQ010002458.1:0-24626 GCA_022683975.1 Rhyacophila evoluta | reverse complement strand
TTTTTGTAAATATAATTTACATCTTGGATCAATATCAAGCTTATTTCCGAAAGTCAGTTGATGGTAAAAATCATAAAACATTGACGCAGTTAGAGGCAGTAAAATATAACGCCCCATTATGTGACTATATTTATTTATAATAAAACACTTTCCCAACATCGCTTGACTTAAAATTTCCCCGACCTACCTACAAAATCAGCAATGAAACAAAACACGAGTTCTATGTGATTATACATCCCAGCCGCGTGATTTTTAACTTTATAATATTATATTTACCTCATAAATTATGGTGAAAAATCTAAAAATATATTTCTAAGCGTTTCAACGGAACAGAATAAATAACTAATAAATATTTGATTGTAGATGGTACATATAAAAAAGTGCTTGATACCGTTCATGAATATTATGAGAATATATTATAATAGATATGTTGAAATGTGCACAATTATTAACTGTCCATACTTGAATGCCTTTATTAACAAAACTGATGCATATTAATATAATCTAATATTTTTTTTAGATATAAAAAGCATCTGTTCTTAAAGGCTGTGGCGGATACTGGGGGTGGAATGACGGAATCGGGGAAATAGGGGGACGGACGGGGCACCCTCTTGTCACCTTAAAAGTCATGCAACGGCGCCGTAACTGGATGAGGCACGTAATTCAGATGCCTCCAGAGGGTCTGAACCTTGTTTGTCTATTATTCCAACCGGTGGGGTTCCTTTGTCACGAAAGACCGGCGAATACTATCCATAGGACGTACTCGGTGGAACTGAGGGATGCTGGTATAACCTGGGAGGATGCATAGCGGCTGGCGGGTGACAGGAATTACTGTAGGCGCCACGTGGCAAGCATATGATCTGTATAGGAAGCGGATATAGCAAGAAGAAGATATTCAAATTTTAGAACCATTCAAAAACTATAGATTATTACATATATAAATTAACAGTAAGAAAAAATTGAATTACTTCTAATCTGATGAAAATGTTTCATAATAGATGAAATCAGTTTTATTTAAAAATGCTGTAAAATTGTGGTAATATAATACTGATATATGTAACAATTTTTATCTTGTTTGGTTAAAAAGATGATAATAATGTTGGGTTGAGCCTAAAATAAATAAAACCGGAATGAACATAATAAAACATGTGTTTGTAAAAAAGAACACGGTAAAGTACCGCAGTGGAAGAATAAAAATGCAGAGATTACAACGATCACGTTTTCATATTTAAGACTCGCTTCTATAATGGCTGACTGAGCGTGTCGTATATCTCCTTAATGCTATCATTTAAAAGGGGGTAGGTATTTCTTTCGCGGTGAGCTTAATCCAGCGTCGGCGTCGATCTAAGAACGACGCACTTGCATGCATAATGACTTTGGAAAAAGCTCCCTCACTTGCTTCACGTGCGGATATTGAGCTTTTGCTCTCAGGGTCTAGACGCAAAGGATTACAATAGTAAACGATTAGAATAATGAATCAGATATATATGTACGGTAAAATTGAGCAATTTAAATGGATACACACTAGTCGCTGCTTCAAAATAATTGTATTATATCCATGAATTTTAATCGCTGCACTGTTTTATTAATTGTATTTTTAATTTAAAAGGGTTATGATTTTTCTATATTGATCTCACAAAGGGGTCTTTAAATATTATTGTTACGTTTAAATAATATAAGCTTAAGACTAACTTTACTTAGTACTTAAAAACATATATTTTATTGACGTATATATGTTAACAATATTTTAACGAGATTAAAATTCATATAAAACGATTTTTTATTTGAGAGAAATCCACAAAATCGTATTGTTTTTTTCTTATCATGATTTATTTAATACGCAATTATGTATATTGACATTACTTACTTTTTGGATAGCAAATGCTATAATATTAAAAAAAAACACTGGAAAACATTGCTGAAATTATATACGAAGTAATAAAATATGGAACAATGTAGAATAAGCTTACGCCTTTAATAGAATTTGAGACATCTATCGATAAGTTCTTATTTTTCAATAAAAGTAACATTCACTTTCAGGAAATTCCACTTACAAGGAGAAAATTGCTTCCTTTTGTCTTGCTAAAAATAATCTATTTTTTTTTCTTCAAGAAGTTAGTCTTTTTCGTTTATAATCAGTTGATTCCCGACTAAAATGGGTAAAACCTTGTATCAGTGAAGATAGAAAGTTTTTTGTAGAATGAGAAATACTGTGTATATTTATTTGTTTCCATAAAAAAAACTCACAATGGTTGAGTACTTGAACGCTGTTTTGTAAAATAAATTGTTCTTTTTATTTCAATTTAAAATTACTTAACTAAATATGAAATTGATCTTGTGGATGTCAAAAGAAAAACAGAAAGTGCTAATTAAGGCTTTTTGATATAAACTATTAAATTTGCGCGTACTATGGTTTAAAAGTACACTCAAATGGTAAAATTACTTATAGTATAATATCACATTATTTTTGGGATGAAAGTCAAAATTATTTTAAAAACGTCGTTTTTAGAAAGCCAATAAACTAATAGTACTTTTGTTGGTATCAAAACAATCTACCATTTCGCCAAATGTTATTTTCTAAAATATTCAATGTATATTTTTTCTACACTTAGTATTTTCTATTATCATTTTTTGTAATAATGAATAATTATGAATTTATTAATATTTTTTTATACCATATTCACTCCCAAAGTGGAGTATATGAATCTACACAGTATGAATATATCCATTCCGAAGGAAGTATATGGATCTCCTTGACAGATTATTTTTCTCGAGAATTGTTTGTCAGAGGACTGCTCAACCCAATGGGCAACCAGTCCTGCATTTTTGGATTTTTAAAATCCAACAGACAGACCCAAATCCCCGGATTAATAAGCGCGCACACTACTAACTACTCTACCGCGAAGACATATTAATATTAGTCGTCTCATTTAAGTAACGTAATAAATTTGTTATTTATAAGCTATTTGAAACCTCATAATCAAACTTGAAAACGAATTGTTGATGTAATGATTCCTGTACTAATCCAAAGAAAATAAGTTAATTAGACTTATAAAATTGATATATTTTAAACAGCTTAACATTTTCTTTTATATGTTAATATGTTTGCATTTGTTTGTCAGTAAAAATAAGCATGATCCTGTGTACAAGTCTTTTGGAAATAATAGTGACAGTAAGATAAAAAAATATTTATAAAAAAATCCCTGTTCTTCCATAGATTGCCATTTTACGTGCCTCTAGCGGCAAGAAAGCAAGCCTTTGTGTCTTATTCTTTTCGTTTCAAAAATTTCTTTAACATGACGGAAAGTATTCAAAGTAAATTACATTCGAACGTTGACTACGCCGAAAGCTGCGTAATTTCTCAAAAGGATTATTATTATTATTTTCCCGTTGCAATGTTTTCCTTGTAATTAGAAATTTCTCGAAATATTTTCTCTCCCATTCAGCAAAAGCCGTCATTAAAAAAAAATCAAGCTCCTTTGTGACCTCTCTCTGCTTTTTTAAAAGAAACAATCAACGCAGACAGCTTCATAGAATTCGAATCAAAGCTCTATCCGAAAAAATCTCCTAAGTTATTATTTTGTAATAAAATTAATCTCGAAATTCAAAAGTTTATATATTTATAAGTTATTTTACAAATTTTTCTCTATTACATCAAATATTCAAAGAAATATAATTAGATGTGTTTGTAAAACCAAATAATACTTTTATGTAATAAATTTTAAATATTATACAACAAAATACATTTATCTTCAATAATAAACCACTGTTAGTTTGGTTATTAATTACATTTCCACTAAAATTTATTTACTAATAATCCCCACAGATGTTATTTTTAATATGTCATAATGATTTCAATTACAATTTTGCATTAGATTATAAAAGATTGGTCGAAATCATACTTAATGGTTCTGACAAACAAAACGATATCAACAAACTTTCAATTTTGTAAAACTAAAAATATGAGTGTATTATTGTCAAAAATCAATTAAAATTAATGTGTATAAAAAGTATAGAAAAATGAAAATAGTTTTGTTACTTGTCAACCGTTCAACATATTAGGTATCTATTCTAAGTTATCAGAACCAAAAAGCACACAATTTCTAAGTGGTCACCAACCAGCCAGCAGAAAAAGGTTCTTTTATTTCATATTTATGACAATTTTTTGTAATTGAAAATATGATAAAAATATAAACATCAGTTATTTCCTTACAATATAATTAAAGATAACTTTATTTCAATGTTTGAATTATATTTGCGGTTAACTTGAAAGGTTGTGAGCTTAAGACTCAAATAAATTATTGTAATCAATGATGCTTTTAAAGTTTGTTACGTATAAAGTAAAAGGTGTAGTCAGGAAAAGGCTTCATAAAAAAGATTAAGTTCAATTAAAAATAGTTCTCATTATTTCTGTGTATATGAAACTATTCTGTGTAGTTAAATGTATACTGCAGAGAATACAGTTATTCTTTATTATTGCGGTAAAAAGCTATTTAGATGATAAATGCAATTCTGCGAAAATACTATTCTCTCTGGAATATGTGCCATAGAAAGATTTCTGAGAAAAATTATCACCTCTAATAGAGCATAAAAAGAATCACCCAAGAAATATATTACAAGAATGTTTTTGCAAAGAAATCTAAAATATAATTATCGTAAGTTATGTATGCGAATGTAAAAGACCTGAATCTCCAAAATAAAATCGTTTTAGTTTTGGATACAAATTGATTTCAAACATAGTTCATGTACGTGCGATCGGAATATGGCGAAATTTAAAATTTGGGTCGCAAATAATCAAAAAATCTTAAGATTAGTAATGTTAAAAATATTGATTCGTAGTCAAGCTGCAAAGAAGCCAAATTCAGCACCGTAAATTGCAGAGCTAGAAAGAATGTTTAAAATACAAAATTGAATGTCTATTAGGTTGAGGTTGATGATGAGTCTTAATGAAAAATAATCTGCCACGGCCTGTCTTCATCAAAGTGATTCATATTCGTTTATGCGAAATAAAATATTTTTTAAATTGTTGTGTTGTTTAATTTTATCTCATAATAAATTACTAAAACAATAAAAAAATCACATAGAAAATTATGAAAATATCACAGTTCACTTTTATAGTGTTAATTTAATTTAATATTTATATTGTAATGTCACAATAATCAATGTCGTGGTAAGTAATACATAAAATAATTTTATGGGTTTCGACATAAATTTTAAATTTAGCTATGATAATTTGGTGTGATTTTATGTTTGACCGAATTTATTCGAGGGTTCGCTAATAAGTTAAACAAATTTAATATTTATTTTAAAACGATGAATATAATAAAATTTCTTTTTTTTTACATCTGTGATAAGTTTTTATACCGAGAAATGACAAACGTGCTTTTTAAAATAGTATAAGTGTTATACAAGCAGCTTTTATAAGTCCTTGCATGGCGTGTGCTAGAGTGTATGCGATTCCTATTCTAGCTAAATCCTGTCAATATCAAGCCTTATTAAAAAGTAATCTTCTCACATGTTGTAAGATTTAAAACTACTTTTTTTCCACGTAAAAATATTATAACACCCAGGTATAAGTCAACCTTGCAACATTTTACATATACATCACATTATTAATTTATAAGAAATTTTTTTTACGAAGCCCGAAGAGAACGTTATGTATTTTTTTTTTTTTTATTCAGTATTTGACGATAAAGAAAACTTAAGAAAATGGATTAAAATTATCAACACTGTTAATAGGTGAGTGTCAATAATCTCGTTTTTTGACAGTAAATATACTTCGTAGATGGTTAAAGATTAAGCCGGGATTACAAATAGCGATATACATAAACATAAAAAAATAAGTTTCAAATCAATTTACATGCAATATGGTTTGAAGTTTTACTTTTTCACTAATGGAACAACGCGTGTGCTTTGTTGCCATATCAGGGGTTGCAGATGCGATTCTTTCTTTTGGATAAGGATTTGATTAATCGAAAAAAAGATAAGATCGGGTGGAAAAAAAGGCGATCGAATGGCAGAGACATGTAGTACTCGTCAATTTTACACTGATGAAGTCCATTTGCTCTAATATTAGATTGGACATGGCGTTATTAATTCGTGAAATACTTTTAAATTATGTTTTTTAACTCTTCATTTTTAATACGCGTTAAGTTATATTTCATTTGTTTTTATTTAAATTGATTGATGCTTATTCAACAACCCTCATTGTTTTATTTACCGCGAGTCAAACGAGTTATGTCAAATAAACTGATACGCCACGGGCCGTCATTTTTCGCGAAACATCGCATTTTGAAGTTAATCTATTTCATAATGTTAACAAAATATTTGCGATGGCAATTCAAAAACAAATAAACAAAACCAAGGCTGTAATCAAATCTGATTAACGTTTCAAAACGTTCAGAGAAAACTTAAACGAAACATTTTATTGAATAACTTTATTAGGCCATTCTTATAAAATGGGATTAATTAAATTATATACTCTATACATTTGCAATATCAAATTAAAACACGAATAAAAAAAGAAAATACGTAAAACTTTAACAGAATATATAATTAACGCATTGAAAATAATTATGATAATTAAATCGTTGAGTTTTTCTGCATCGTTATTATTTCCAAGTTGAACTCAAAGCTTAGATAGAACACATGTTCATTCCTATAATCTGTTTCAATCAATTTTATTCACATTAACAAAAAAAAAACAACAATACTTATTCTTTATTTACCTGACGTCTATTTTTCACCATAATATACAAGGTCGACACGATGTATACAATAAAAGACTTAACTTAATAGATTGGGTAATTTTGTATTATTTTTATATTTTTGTGAGATTTGATCCGCGACCGAAGTTCCGAAGCATGTACGTCTAGCAATTTGATTACTGAGGCAACGCCTAGTCTAACGCTAGGCCTGATGGCTAATATTTATAACGTTTAATCTATAAATAAATATTTAAATATTTATATATAAGATAAGAATGTATTATTAAAAAAAACTTTTTGATTAAAATAATAAATACTTATGGTATATTTTGATGTAAAAACTCATGCACTCAAATCAACACTCCACTAAAAAATCAATAAAACATGCTTAATTTGCATATCGCATATATAAAACCAATCCAATTCTATATATCATTTAACGATTTGGTTTATAGTTAAATAAGTTATGATGTCATTATCAAGTAAAGTCTGCTTGTTTTTTTTAAATAATAGCTAATCAGTATATTTCTGAATTTTATTTTAATTAACTTGCGATCGTATATTTATATTGTATGTATGTATAGTTTATTACATTGTTTTTTCATTCAAATATGTATTCATGTTGTATTACAAAATCGGTATGAAAACGTGTGTTATGTTGTACCTATTTACAATCTACTTTGTAAAAAACAGGTAAACTAAAAAAAAACACTTATTTTAATGTATTTTCGATTTCAATGCGAGATTATTTCTGCAAAATTAACACTTCCTCTTCTCATTTTCGCTATCGAATATATCTGAACGCAAGAGATTCATAAGAAATCGCAAAGCTCTTTCAAAAGAAGAATTGAAAGAAGGAGGGTAAAAAAAGTCTTGCATTCATCTGGGAGGGGCAAAAAGTGCGTTCGGATACGGATTGAAAAGAATAAATTACTGTCGGGAAATTTTTATAACTGTAAAAAAGGGAAAAAAACCAATTGTTCGACTTGAGTAATTTTTCTTCGACTTTCTCTCCAAAATAAAACCGTAGATTTATCGCATGGGCGCATGGAAAGAACCTCGTTGGCCTATTTCACTAACCCGTATATTATAATATCATAATAGTTTATACGAATTATTTTAAGCATGATTATTTATCAAAAGCTCTAAGTTATACGTATTATATTATATATCATCGACCATATCTGCTCTCTAAGTGGAGCATATGACTTCAAATATGTTGTGTCCTCCGAGGTTATACCTACATACTGTGGCTTTGCCAAATACATTCTATGTATATTATTTATCAGTGTCCTAAGATATGGAAATACGCTCGGGTTGATTTCTATATCTTAACAAAGTGTCGCCTGTTTGACGAATGCATTATATGACTGGTGCTTTATCATTACGAACCACGACATCCCCCAAAGGCATAGAACAATCATACAATTAATTTAATGTATACATATGCTGGTAGTAAATTCTGAGGATACCGTGATAAGAATTGAATTGCAATGAGAAGAAAAGAAAATTAAGCACAAAGTCATTCATTAGCGTAGGAAGAAAACTGCGACGATAGAAATGTCTAGTTCAGCAACGTGTTAAGGATGCCTAAAAAGAGTTTTAGATGACTTGTATCATAGATATAAATATAAATGATTGTTTGTTCAAAATCTAAAAATTCCGAAAATTCTTCACCGATTGCTTAAAAATTTTGACACATTTCATTAAAATATGCGCGTGTTTTTATATATCTACTATTATAAAGATGTCATACCTGTGATAGCTAAACAATGTTTTTTTTAAATCACTATTATTTTTAACCAGTCTGAGCCACAGCGACGCGTGACCAGGTACAGCTAGTTATACATACATGAATTTAAATACCGTTCCACCAGTTGAATTGATTATAACATGTAACTAAAACTTTTTCTTACCCCGCAAGATTTCAGTAGCATTATGAATATCATTAAATATTGTCATTTTTATTTTAATATATACAGTTCTCCACTAATTTTGTAAGAACTAGATGCACCCATTGAACAAAAATGCAAAACGCAAACAAATCAAACTTTATGTGAGTATATTTTTTTTCTCCTCCGTAGCGTAAAGATTGATGTTTATCAGCCGGAGAGTGAGGGTTCGATTCTACAAAATCAAAACATCTAAAAAATGTGGGACTAGATACTTATTGGGTTGAGTGACAAATCAATGGAAGGGACAAAATAATATGTCGTGAAATGTTTTCACATTATGGATATCCATATATTCCACTTTCAGTGCGGAAACTTTCATATTGTGTAGATCCATATACTTCACTTTCGGAGCAAAGATAGTTAGACTTGTGACTTGAATATTATTAATGTTACAAGTAAAAGTCTTATTGAACTATATGAAAAATGAAATAAAATTATTACAAGTGTTTTAATTTGATTAAAACATATATTTTATATTATGTCAAATTCTATCGACGGTCAGTGCTTGATGAAAGTTAATATACTGTAAGAACTACTATAGTATGTTTACAAAGTACGTAATATAGGAAATTATACCACAGGTATCAAAACAGTAATACAAAATAATAATCCTAAGTGGGAAGAAAATAAATTCAAAGAAAAGGGCTACTTACGACTAAATTGCCATTTATTTTAATGTATTAAAATATTATTTATCTTACTTGCACGAAAAAAAAATTTGGGAACATATTCAAAATTTCAAAAATACTTGTTCATGTAAAAGTAAAAAGTATTTAATAAATAAATTCATAGAATTTTAAAGTTTTGAATAATTGCCGTACAAAAACACTATTTGAGAAGAACAATATTAAAACACAATGATTATTTTTGAAAAAATAAACTAGAATATAAAATTTTAAATTAAAATTTTCAGTTAATTATCTGAAAGTTTTACTTTATAAGATGTCAATAAACTTATAAAAGTAGAATAGTTCATTCAATTAGTAAAAATATGTAGTTTTATTAAAATATTTTCAACTTTATTTTTTAATTTCGTTTCTGAATTGGTTCAACTTTGTTAAAAGTCAATTAATTTCTTTTAAATTTAATTCATCAAAATTAAAATAAGATTTTTCTATGGCAATATTAAAAGTTTTGAAAACTAAACGCATCACAGTTTATTAATACAATATCTTTTATAACGTAAATGCCTAACAATATAAACAAAACTTTAAAACCAATATGCAAGCTTAATCATATACTTTACACACAAAAGCAATATATATTAAAATCTATTTTTATAATTTAACAATTATTATTGTTATACCGGTTAAAAATAAGGACGTTTTTCAAAAGATGGAGCCAAATGAATATTATAATATTTGGGTTATTTTGTTGTCTTGAGAACAAGCTCTTACTTTATGTCAAATTTTTGAAGGTTTTGACATAACATACATATTTTCGAAATTCGTACCAGAAAATGCGGGTAACTTTAATTCATTACTTTATTTTTAATAAAAATATTTCTTAAAGTTCTCGTATACTTAAAAATGCTCACGTTAAGCACACTCCATCTTAAAATACTTGTGAACACTGGTTCAAATGCTTTAAAATCAATGATTTCAATGTGAAGAACAAAGATCATCCAAATGAACTGAAAATGTTTGAATAGCAATAATTTTACGCATTATTGGATAGTGATGCGTTTCAAAAACAAAAATAACTTCAGCAGCAGGTTAACGTTGCTTAGCAAACATTTTCTCATCGTCTAGAAGCAAGATTATAATGAAAGGAACATGCGAAAAGGGAAAGAAAATCAGGTACTATGTACCGGTATACTTATATTAATATTTATATCAAAAAAAAAAAAAAATACACTGTGTAAATACACAAAATGATTGCTGTGCTGTGTTCTTATGAATTTATCACTGCTTAGTATCCGGATTTGTACGTAATTTATCATTTACATATTATTTGTTTACATATACATATTTAGATTTGCAAGTCTGTTTTTTCGGAACATTCGAATGGTTAAGCCATTTTATAAAAATAAGTTTCTTTTTAAATGAAACTGGATATAAATGGTGATTTATCATTAAATATATTACAAAGTATAATTCATTGTATTAATCAGATATATATATGTATATATACATATATATTGTCATTATAAGAAAATATATGCAAAATAGAAGAATTAAAATAACAATTAAAACTAACAAGTATTAAAAGAGATTTTTAAGAAAATATAAAATAATTCAGTGAGATAGACAGATCCTATTTTAGACATTTATAAAACGATATCAATGTATACTTACTCTCACTTATGTGGAAGATATGAATAGTCAATGCAATTGCATTAGACATGGCCATTGTTTTCTCTGTTGACGTTACTATATGCATACTTATTATGTCATGATTGTGGTATACAAGATATCGTTTTATTTATTGGCAATATGAGGAGTGTATTTGGAAAGTGAACTTATTCCACTGTGCAAAATTCAGAGTGTAACATTTTGAATACCTATTTTTTGTATTAAAAAAAACCGTAAAACATGTTTTTAAGTGTTTATTTTTGATTCTCAGTGTTTTGAAAATTGATTTTTTAGTCTTATAGCTTACATATTCTATGATTTTTTATCATAATGTTCAAAATTTTTTCCTTTGAATTTTGGCATGGTGGAATATGTTCAATTTGGAAATACACTCACCCTATATAAACATGTTATGAGGACATAAGCTCAAAACACATTATGATAAATTTAAGACACATGAATTTGAAGAAAACTGCTTAGTTTTTTAAAATAAGATCCACTAAAAATCAAAAACATGCGTGTAAAAATACGCGACTGTAATAATACAATACATTTCAAAACTGCAATAAATCATCTGAGGTTACAGCCTTTTTAAATATTCTTTGCGTGATATAGTTGAAAAAATATATTCGCGATGTGAATAATTTTTGTCCTGAAAAAAGTTTCAAGCCTCCCTAAAGACTTTTGTCTAGTTTTTACACAGCAATAAAAATTCAAGAAATTTCGTCGTTTTAAAATAAATATTGCGGACAAAAATATTATGATTAATTTTAAAAGAAAACTGTAAAAGTTTGCTCGGGTAAAAAATTCAGACCAAAATTTCTACAGACAGTTAATTAATGGCCATGTACTGAAAAAAATTTGCCAACTATCATTTGGATTTATTTTATTTTGTACCGTAATTAATTATAATTTTGAAACACAATTTTCTTGGCTTTGTAGTAAAATATAGGAAAGATAATGAATTTAAAAAAATATATTACGTTTGCTCACTCAAAAAAACTGACTTCAGCAATATTATTGCATAAAAAATGGAACCAAAAGTAGGCTAATTACCATATACTACATAACAATTTTTTTTCTTTCAATTCTGAAATAGACGTGTTTTTTTCCTAATTCCCATTAAAAATAATATGATATTCAATTTTGATATAAATGTAATATCGTTAATAATTATTCCGGTCAACTAGTGTTTTTAAAATCGATAGCAGGGGTTCTCGACATTTTTGTAGCACGGGCGCATTTGACATTACAAAAAATATTGGCCGACGCAGATTGGATTACAAAAAAAACCATGTTCTATTATATTATAGCATATATTTTGTAACATATATTTGCAATAAAGTATTCCATATTTATTATAAAAAACGAAATAAGTGCAATCTTTGACACTGATATATAAGTATCTACAGCTATTTTTAAGATTTATTTTTTATTATTTCAATATTTTTTCGCGGGTACAAGCTTGGAAAACTCTAATCTATATATACTCGTATAGAATATAACATATATGTGTATATCTGTCCATTACAAAAATATCTCAAACAGCGAATAGAAGCCATGTGACGCTTGCGGATGTTATTTTGGTTGCAATTATTAATGTGTTATTGTTAAATTAGAGCATTATATATCTACACAGTTTGTTGATTTCTACTTCGCATGTCTAGAAAGATATTTTCACGAGACTTAATTGTAACTCAGTTGCTCAACATACTAGGCAGAAATTTTCTTAAGTCAAATTTTAAAGCTATTTTTATCATTTGTAAAGTGTTATGTAATGTAATACTTTTTCATACTATGTTTGCCCCAAAATGGACTATATGGATTCACACAGTGCGAAGACATCTTGGCAAATTATTATTTACGAGAATCGTTTGTCAGACAATTGTTCAACCCAATGGGCACCCAGTCCTGCATTTTCAGATTTTTCAAAATCCGACGAGATGGGGAATCAAACCCGCAAATTCTCCGGATTGTTAGTCGAGCACGCTGCCAACTACAATAACCGTTGAGATGCTGTAATACTATGCATTTAATTTCCAATATGAGCGAATCATCTTTTTACTGTTGAGTATATTGCAGAGAGCAAGTGTAATATACAAATGAGAATACTAACAAATATTTCACGTATTTTATAAAGTGAAAAAGATATGTATCGTGTAATTATTTTAAACCAAATTTAAATATACAAATATCTAATGCTATATTTGAATGAATCAATTCCCATGTTCCCATTTAGTAAAGGATGCTATGTGAAAGCAATGCAAGAAACCCTTAATTTGTATAAAGTGCATCCTTGCTGGCGACAGTAAAAAGATTTAATCGGAGAACATGGGGTGCTAAATCTCTGTTAAGCGAGGGTTGGGGGTAAATCGTGATTTAACGGTTCGCGGGTCGATGCGTATACTTCCCGATGTTGTCCTGCTTAAATGTGACTAAGCCCTTCTGCTAATCGCTGTAGCGTGGATACTATTTCAAGGAAAACTTTTTTAATTTGATGACGCGACGAAAAAGTTTACTAATCGTTGATTTAATTTGTTAAGTATAAAATATTTCAATGATTCGATTTGTTTTAAGTTTAAAGTAATCAAGTACTTATTTAAAATTATCTCTTTAAAGAATTATAAATGTATTCAACTTATGAAAACAGTCTTTGTGAGTACAGATATAAAAAATATATAGTGTTGTTTGTATATTTGTATTATCTGGTTAAAAAGTAAACGTGTGCGCCTAGGTGGCGGATATTACGGTTTCAAATTCCACAACTATTGTTTTTTTTTAATCTTAAAACATTTTTTTTGTTATACTTAGTTAGAAGTAAAAGAATTATAAGTAATTATTTCGTAAAAACCTAAACATCTGAAGTTAAAGCATACTTTTTTTACTAACTTTACCATATTAAAACGAATTCGTCAACTTAAGAGACATACATGATAATGATAACATTATAGAAATTATTTGTTTAATATAGTAAAGCTAGCAATCGGCTCTCTGTAAGTTTTGTTTTGTTGAAGAAATGTTATAAACAACAAAGTAATATTATAGACCTTACATAATATATAAAGAAATGAAGTATTTTAAAATAAAGGGTAAATATTAATCTAATATTAATCTGATACTAATTCTAAGCTTTAAATTTTTTTTTTAATGAAAATAATTTTACTGATTTACCACAACTTTTGTGAACATCATTTTGGCTGATTTAATAATCATCGAATCTAATAATGTTTAGGTATTAAGATATACGATGATATTTCATCATTTTCTCAAAATGGCTGTAAAATTATTGAGAGACGTATGCCACAATAGACAAGTAATTTGGTATGATAAATAATATCCGTGTAAAAACAGATTATGTACAAATTATAAATTGATAAAGATACCTATAAGCACATTGTGTTTGTGAATTTTTTTTTTCTAAAAGCATAAATTGATAAAGCACTGAAATAGCTCAAGTAAAACTTATATAATTTTCGTTCAAACATACGAGCTTTTCCTCCGTGCTTTAGTTCCTGTAAGGAATTTCGTTTCTTAGTTTTGATATTTACTCATGAGTTAGTAGAGATTAGGAAAGCTTGGTGCAGGTAAGCACCACGGCTCCTGGTGGATCGTTTCGTCGGCTTATGAACACTTTATATGGCCTTGTTTGCATTTGACCCGGATAAACCTTTTATTTTTCCAGGGGATTTTATAAAGGTAATTTAATGCAACCGGTAGAAATTTTCCTTCGCTGCTAAAGCGAAATTGCATAATCTTTGAAAAGTGCAATAATAAACCTACACACAATTACTCATGGTTACTGGTTAAACATGGAAATAGACTTCAAAAGAAACTAATTTTAATGTTGAAAAACTGCATATTTATATTTATTTTTTAATTATTTCTATATGATAATAACAAAAATTGCATCAAGGCAGATTTGAGGGTGGCTATTACATATATTTTTGTATTGGGGTACATACACACAAGTTTTAATTATGAAGCTTGGGTTTTCTCAATGAAGTTGCTCACGATGAGCAAATAGTCGTGGACGAAATCGCAAAAACGGTAGACGTTATTCTTACGTGATCGAGACTTATGTTGATGTATTTTTCACAGGAGTTGATTGTCAGCCAATTTATAAACCCAATAGACATCTAGTTCTGCACCTTAAGTTTTTAAATGCTGCATCTGTGGAAGTCGAACTCGTAAACTCTGGCTCCGAAACGAGCATGCTAACCTCTCGGTTACCGGTGAGAAGAGTACTGTCAAAGAATAATGACAATAACTAAGTCAAAATTTCGCAAATATACTTATTTTTGTTCAAAAATAAATCAGTAGCATTTGGATTTTTTGTTTCTACCCATTGACAAAATTTCTTTGCTTCTCTATAAAGCAAAAATAAAGAAAATAACAAACAAAACGAACCTTTCGAATGCTTACGAGAATATAACAATTTCGGCACACGTGTGTCGTGATTGAGTGATGTGTGTTTGTTTATATATGTATACGATGCGACTCTTTATACATAATATATTTTGAAATGAATTGTGTTTTCTGTATAAAGCGTCAATACAATTTATTCCCTCTGACGTTGATATATATTATGTTTTATATTTAAAAGTAAGAATGTATTTTCAAAAGTTTTCGTTTTCCTAGTGAATACAAATAATTAGATTTACAAATATATAACATTCTAATTAATCATATCAAGATCGTTTCTCATTAAATTCGTGTATTTTCCTCACAGATTATGATTACATTTTATGTAACTTCTTCAGTATGTATTGTCAAACTTAGACCAAACGTTTTCCAGGACATCGGAATTTCATAATTTGAAAGAGGAGAGAAATAATATTGAATCTCGTCTGAGACTTCGACACTGTTAGAGGCACTATATTTTTTGGTTCATAGCAAAACTTTGTCTGATTTTTAATCTTCGAGGTCCTGTCGATTATATGCGTACGTAATATATTTTTTTGACATCATAAAAAAATTAAGTTATAAAGAAATAATTATGTCTAAGATGGTTATATTTAATATCAGAAATAATGTCGAAGTAAACGGATTGAATACCATGATAAATGTATTTTCAATGTGACATATTGTTCACTCAAAAATTAAATGCAATAATTGTTCATTGATTTTTTATCAAATATTTTAAATGCATTGTTTATTTATTTCTTGGTAGCATAGAGGTTGGCGCCGGAAAATGCGCCTTCGATTCCCACATCTGCCGGATTTTTTCAAATCTGAAAAATACAGAACCGGATGCACACTGCATTGAGCAATTGTTTGAATAGCAATTTTCGTGAAAACCACATTGATAATTCAATTTTTGATTAATCTACAAAACTTTTTATGGAATTGTAAAACATAATACTCTTAGAAATATTTTTGATGCCTATAGCAATGTCTTGAGAAAACGTAGTCGATGTTCTTCATACGCGTACCAATCAATGGATGAAACTTGACAAAAAAATTCTCTTGAAGCAAAAAAAATCACAATAAAAAAGTTTTTCCAATAACGAAATAGTTTCCCAATTTCGATGTAATTACAAAAGAAGCTCTTTTTCCAGCTTTAAGCGTCCCAGTGATGGCAATACTGTAAAAAAGTTAGTGATTAAGTGGGGAATTACAAGGACTCTGTGTTAAATGGCAACACATTGCCTGTCGGGGGTTTCCCCGTGGGCCACAAAGCTGCTTCTAATCGCATACAACGGGGACATATCACAATATCTAGTTCGCAAATATACAATTAAAACGGAGTTAGCACGAAGTTTGTTAATCCTTATATCCATTATATTGGACAGGCCAACTTTTGAAAGAGGATTCGTGTTATGAAATAATATGATTTGGGTTTCACACAGTCTTCTATTGAATGATATGATATTAATTAATGAATTAATTATATCTGATCCTTAACTTGATATTAACATAAACCAAATCACAAATAGTATCGATATTTTTTAGATATGCTTGCTTATTTGAGTGTAAAACAAAAGTGGGATATGAATTTTGCCACGCATTTATTTTAAACCCGACCATTTAAAATTGATGAACAAAATGAAAAATCGAAAACATTACAAGTTTCATTCAAAAGTGTAAAAATAGCCTCCCATTAGCGATACCAACAAGGAGGGTAGTGATTTTTTTATCAACATTTCCATGCGTAATGATTATCTTCTACTTAATTTAGAGTGAGTTTAGACGAATGCTGTTTTATGATTTACTATAATTAAATCGGTCTTTGACGATATATTAATAAATATAATAATATATAATTAATCACTTCAACTATTGGTTTACATTTTTTTTTTGATACTGATAAAACTTCATTGAACGCAAAACAAGAGTGATTTGAACAGTCAACTAGCTCAACGTTTGGTGTATACGGAATCTTGCTAAACTAAATATACAAGACAAAAAAATCCTTTGAATAATTTGACTACGTTTTTTTGGTTTTGTTCGGGTACCATGGTGTTATGACATCAGTAACAGCCATTCTACGTAGTATTTTGTATGAAAGGAATTTCACGTTGTGAATATTTTGAAAATAGTCTCTTTGGTTAGATAGTAAGAACATCGTATTGTTTAATGTAATTACTCTTTTATTTAATTCCTTTTAACAATTATTATCACTGTTAATGTACAGATAAGCGAAATTGCTAACCCTTTTTAAAGACCTTCGCACTTGACGTAATGACGGTGAAAATATGTGGAGTAAAAATACAAATAAAAACTTATTTTGAGGTTATACAAAAAAGTCACATTCATGAGTAAGATAAACCTTAAAATAATTTAAAAAATCATCTTGTGGACATCAATTAATTATCTTGTATAACCAGGAGCACCCCCTGCTTCTAGTGGTATACTCACCGTCTCCAGCTGAAAAAAGGCTTATTTGTATAGAGTATGTTTATTGTATTATAAAATAATACTAAATTAATTGTATCGTATTGTATTTGATTTGATGCTCATTGTCACTATTATTATACATTTTACCGGAAACACAAACAACAAATGATCGAACACATGATTAAAATGTTTTTTTTTTTCATTTTAGTATTCGGGTGCGGCGTGTTATTTCAAATACAATTTTAATATGAATACGTGAAAAATAAAGAGATAATGATGAGTTGAACTAGGTATATTTGAGGAGACAAAAATTTTTAACTACATTTTCAAGATCATAATATTTTTGTTAAAAAAAGTCAGAAGAGGTTGATGACGTTGATTACTGAAGAACAAAAACGTAAAAAAATTAGTACCAGGCTCTTCAAGATATCGCAGCCACCGAAGTAAAGAACTATATGTATGACAGATATTTTTGACATCGGTATTGCCATTAACTTAAATATAATAATAAAATAAACTTATATGGTGAGCTTGATTATTTTAATTGTTGGGATTTATTGTCTTTGATGAGTTGAAAAAAAAATCTTTCAAACGATATGCCTTTCATAATGAATTTTGAAAAATTGCTGGCAGAAATTACCTTAGGTGATTAGATATAGTGGAAAAGGTGTGCTGAGTATCAGGAATTGGTGAAATGAGAACAAAAAAAAAAAATACTTCGCTGTACGAAGTTGGTTCTTGCCTGGTGTATTATGTTTGATGATTTTCATGATAAATTTAAAAATAGTTTTTCTAATATTTCTTAAATTTTTTTCTCATTTATTAAAACTGTCTTACCAAAAATGTATCTGTGAAACGTTTTGTATAAACAAAGTTTTAATTAAAACTATAATCGTAACTACTATTCATGTTTTTAAATTACTTTATAAGTCAAATACTAAATTCCAAAAAAAATTATAACCCGTTTTGAAACTGTTCAAAAATATCTTATTGTTAATGTAACAATACATACAAATTGTAGTTTGAATATTTAAACATAATTTTATATATTTTATTTTTTTACAACCTCATATGTGAAAACAGTAATTTAATTAATTCTTACAAAAGTAAATGTGGACATATTGGAACACGCTATATAAGACGGTTCTGGTTTCTGTGAAAGTGATTAATTAGAATTGGAATAGTATATAACATCACGTTATAGTTTCTGAGACAATGAATGTCTCGGGCTCTAGAATAATAGTAATAATGATTTAGATTTGTGATAGAAGTAAATTCACGAGACATATTAAATATCTTCTTCTTCTTGTACTATTGTGGGATCCAATGGCTGAACAATTAATATAATAATGATAAAAACCAAAATTATACGTATGTACTAGTATTTGTGTTACTTAATGTAGAATGTTTTTTACTATCAAGCTGTATTATAATATTTATTTATATTATTTATTTATTGGTAGATAGTTATAACGTTAAAATAATCTGAACAAAGAGTCCGATCATTTTCATTGTATTGTATCATTATAGCTTGTTAATAAATCATTATTATCAATATACCGATAAATCACCTTATTAATGGGAGTATTTTCGATTGACAAATCCATCTGTATATCTTAATACCTATT
Source organism: Rhyacophila evoluta (assembly GCA_022683975.1). Lineage (NCBI taxonomy): Eukaryota > Metazoa > Arthropoda > Insecta > Trichoptera > Rhyacophilidae > Rhyacophila > Rhyacophila evoluta. The sequence continues at coordinate 5,205 of JAGVSQ010002458.1, read as the reverse complement.
TTTATTTGTTGTCCTAGTAATGTCATGATTTTTAGCTTCGATATTAATCGATAGCTAAAGTTGATCAAAAATTTTGAAGCTGCCCGTCAAGGTTATGCAAAAGTGACTGCCCTAATATGCGTCAACAATTTTTGAAAGAAGCCTTGAAATCTGGATGAGTATTTTTATTATATCTGCTCCGAAGTGGAGTGTATGGATTATTATAATGTGACGCCATGTTTTCACATTTTTTTTCAACAACAACATCTGATTTCTGATCCCAGTGATTCCCAGACTTTATCGGGTCACAGTACCTTTTTTGAAATTAAGATATTCTCACGGCACCGTAAAATCTCGCGTTACTAAAACAATTATTTCTTTTAAGAAAATTATGGTTTCTCGTTTTTTTAGCACGCATATGAAATTTTGCAACACCCCTGTAACGACGCCACACTTTAGAGATCTCTGGCTTAGCGCATATGGAATCCAGTCTGGCATACTTTAATTTTTTTAAATCCAGCATCTGAAAAAGTATGATAATATACTTCTTCAAATGATGCTTTAAATAATGGCCATAACTATTTCGGTTTATGTACAAGTACTCTATCATTTATATAAAAAGCGTAATTCAGCGTAATTGTAATGTCGGTTGTAAATTTAATGTATTATTTACATATAGAGGCATTTTAAAATCCCTTTTTTTAGATGTTTTTATAGCGTAATCTACGCGTAAAGTGGTTTGTAAATGCGTACACCAAAAATTCTTTTCCTTTATTACGTAATTTATTGGTAAATAAACACGAGCCTTTGTTTAGTCCTTTGTACTTCTTATATTTATTGGCTTTTACGTATTTAAAATGTTAAATTAAGTACCACGGACGAGTAAGTTTAAAATGTACAAAAAGCTTTTAAGATAAAAGTTAGTATTCTTTATAATAAATAAAAACAAAAGCAAGGACTTTAATTCTTTCATTCATTAATATAATGTGCATACATTAATAAACTTATATCAAATGCGACTACTGTTTATGAATATCTGTAAAACTATTGATTTTAAGTTGCATGAAAAAGATTTCGGTGTGAACAAAAAACTAAATAAATTAAATTAATATAATACAAACTAAACCATATGGTTTTTATAATAGTAAGCTATTAACATCGTATATTACGGAAAATTTATTTATTCAGTAAGACTCCGATGGTTTAAACGTTTAAAGTGTCCGGAATATAAAACAAAGACATAGAGAATGATTGATAGTTGATAGTCAAGAAGAATTGGTAGTCAAGCAGTATTGCTTATGGATTTGTCTTGCAGTAGAATGGTGATAATGATTTGTTGCGAGATTTGACAGTAGTTGCACAAGTCGGTCCAACCAGATGTTGGACCCATCGGGCCATCCAAATCGGTTGCCACAGTTGATTTCATTGCTTTTAAAAAAATGCGGCTTCATTCATACGGCGAGCGTGATGATCTATTCACGTAAATTGCTTGACCAAATAGGTCTGCATTTTTTCGATTACCGTTACAACAATATCAAAATTAATAAATTCTTACTCTCACTCAAGTGAAAGATATCAATACATAGTCCGAATAATTATTAGCTAAAACATTTTTATTCACTAATTTTTATACTGATAGTTTTTAATTCAAATGATTATATTTAAATTAATAAAAACTCAATGAATGAATTGAGGTATTTGAAAAATTAAATATAGTAAAATCTTGTAATATATGATTCAATACTAATAACATATTTTTGAAAAAAGATCTTACAGATATGTGTGTTGATTGATATTAAACGTCGTTAAGTCAATACATTGAAAAAAGAAATACACGTTTAATAGAGTATGCTAATCTGCATTTATGTTGATGTACTTCAAATTCACAAAAATTCACTCTTTAAATTTTTAAATCGCGTATAAGCACGACAATATTTTTCAAACTTATTTAAGTCTAGCTATCCATATATTTACATAAATGTCGTATCAAAAGAATGATAGATTCAAGCTTTTTTGTATCTATCATGGCATATAGATATTATCATTTAACAAGATGTAAAACCTTGCACCTACTTTTTACAAGATGCGATAAAACTGCATTTTTCTCAGTTTGACATTCAGTGGAGTTAACGTTATTTGATATCAGTCAACACACAATGCTATAATATAACTAATGGGTATAACAATATTAACTACGGTAAAATATAATATAACGACATACCATTGAAATCAGTAGTGATAGTGAGTAGGTTTCCCAAATACAGTCAAATTGTGTGACAAAAATATCACCCAATATTCATCAAAGCACAAGTACGTAGCTATCTGTAAAGGGACGGGTCTCACGCCGAAGACATATTGCTAACGACGAATGATTAATCAATACAAGACAAAAGCAGTAAAAGAGAATAATAGTTCAACTCAGGACCACGTGTAACGGAATCGATGTGAGATAGTGATTTATAATAATTAACTATAATTGATTGATATTCACCGATATGTAGAGCGCATGGATATTTATTAGGTAAGTGTGATTTTTTTTGGTATATTTCTCGCCGGTAGCGTATATGTATATATATAGTGTGCGCGCCTTACAATTTGGGATATGCTGGTTCGATTCCAATATCTATCGGATTTAAAAAAATGCACGATTGGATGCCCATTGGGTTGAAGAATTGTCGGACAAAATTTTTTTATTAAAAATAATCTGCCAAGACGTCTTCACATTGCGGAGATCTATTTACTACATTTTCGAAGTGGATATCTTCCCACTGTGTAGATCCATATACTATACTTTGGGAGCGAACGTGGTACATAAAAAAATCATCCAGACTTCCCCATGGTGACCGGAAATAAGCATGCTTGCTTCGATGTCGGAAGTTTTATGTTTGAACTCCACAGCTGTTGCAGGATTTTCAAAAATCCAAAGAAGCAAGAATTCGAGTAGTAAAATGGTTGTTTTGCACAAAAACTACTCATTCAAAATCTTCTTCTCTAAATTTTGACACAATGGAATAAGTTCACTTTGAAAATATCCCCTTCAATTATAACATATGACTGTGCCACTACGGTAAATAATTATATGTATGTTATTATTGTTAACTAAGCAAGAAACAGACAATATCTTTCATGAAATTTAGTTCGCAAAATCCTGTTGTTATTTTGGGTGTTGATTCAAATAAATCCACAGCTCTGGGGTGTAGTTATTTTGAGATTTATCAAATTAGTTTGGAATTTGTGCACTCTACTTAATTTATTCAGGTTAGTAGGTTGACTGGAGAATACATCCCTGCAATCTCTGACGCAAATCCGTCTGAGCTGTCGTATTATTATATGTCAGGCACATTTCAACAATTAAATGTCACCAAATTGAAGAAAATATATTTAAAGATGAGAAATTTCTTATATTGAGATGTATAAATATAATATATTATAAATCAATCTTGTATGTTAAATAGGTTGAATAAAAAAAATGTAAACCAATTTTGGTGTAAGAATTTGTAAAGGCGAGTCTTCACATTGCAAATACTTATATACTCCATTTCATCGCGTATACAACTTTCAACTGTAGAGTTTTATATTTTTTATCTTTAGAGCACACGAAAAAATTAGTAATAAACTATTGGCTTTTATATTTTAAAATTGAGACTTATTTTAACGTAAAGTATTAAATCACAAAAAAATACAAATAGAAATACAATAATAATCAGATGGACCGGAATATTTACGTATGTGTGTGTATTAATTTTTTCAGTTGAAACCTTACTACTACTAGACAAAACGAAGTTAATTTTTAGGACCGAGTTATGCTTCAACACAGATTTTGCTGGACCACCATATAAACCTGTTGACATTAACCGTAAATTTAACCTTAGTATTAAGAAAAATAATATACATATAATACATTCTGCAATGTATATATTTAATGTAAAAATATTTTAAAATAATTTGAGTAAACTTAAGAATTAAAAACCGTAAAAGTTAACCGTGGAAAGGAAAAAGGACGTGACTTACTTTTACAGGAGGCACAAAAACGTCTATTTAGTGATATTGGGCTAAAGCCAAAATATTAATTACATAGACCCAACTCTAAAGTGGACGAAGACGAAAAATGGTGTTTTATTTACCCCATCTATTATTAATTTAATAGGTTATTTAATTAAGAAAAACTATTAAAAATTGTATGGTATAGTCCATTTTTCTAATCGCAAATTTGACAGGTCGTTCTTCTCTTAAACTTAACTAAAATTAGATTCAAATTTAAAATCGTAACGCTGATTATGTTGTATGTATTATAATTATCGAAAAAAGCTATTTTGAAAATAACTGAGGGTTACGTCTCATTTTCTGTCGAATTTATAGGAAATTTAAATATATCGAAATGGCAACTAGTCTTTCAGTTAACAACATTGAAAGTCAATTGAATTTGTTCTATTAATAAACATTTTATTACATTCTAAATTAAAATTTATATTAAAAGTATTTCGCTTGTTATTACAAGGGTATGACAAATCATACCTATAATAGTAGGGTGAATAAAACAATTTGCGAAATTCAAATTCAGAATGTATTCCAAAAATAGAAAACCATTTCGTGTTCCAATTTTAACCACAGTATTGGACATATGTAGTGGCGGGTTAATTAATTTTAACAAAGAGGATAATAAAATAACAAGAAACTAAAATTAATGCATAAAAGTTGCCATGGATATTATTAATAAAGATCAAAAAAATTAAGTGATATTTATACTGTCAAAAAATGAAAACAATACGAAGAATACTTTCCTACCTTCAATAATATTTTCATTTCTCAGCCATTTTATATTGGTGATATTTTTTTATACAATGTTTGCTTGGAAGTGAAGCATATGGATTTACAATATGTGAAGATATTCACTCAGAAAGTGGAATATATAAATTTACGCAATGTAAAGACATGTCTTGACAGATTATTTTTCATGGGAATTGTGTCTCAGATAATTGCCCAAGTCCTTCACCTTCAGATTTTTTTCAAAATCCGACAGATGTGGGAATCGAATCAACATATTACGGATTACAAGGGTCGCATGCTAGCCTCTTCACTACCGGAATTTGGTATTTTTTTTTTTTTTGGGATTGTAATTTTTTAAAGTGTTACCGTGTGATGCAAATCATAAAATTAGAGGAGATTTAATAGTGTGGCGTACATAAATTGATTCTATTCGGCCAGTGCTATATAAACTATTTGACA